>PVHP010001302.1:0-109658 GCA_004024765.1 Zapus hudsonius
ACGATGTGTGCAACTTGTCACTAAGGGAGCGCTCATCATTTTAGAAAGATGTACTTGACTGTCACGCTCCAGGGCACCTGTCACGAAAGTTGGCCTTTGAAGTTTTTGGGTTTGGAAACTCCCAAAGCTCTGTGTAGGGCGTTGCCCCCACGCGGTTTAACCCTCCGAACAATGTTCATAGTGCAGCAGCACTCAGCAGAGATTTGGGTGGTTTTGAGCTGTAGCCCTGGAAGTGCAGCATCCCGATATTCTGGGACGTCAGAGGACAGGTAAACCATGTCGTTTAGACTGTAAACGGCTCAGCCCCTTTGGGGATATGAAGTCATTTGTATGGGGTTAGTAAGCTTTTTCGAACGAATTTCTCTCTCAGATAAAAATAACTAAAGTAAAACGAATGGATCATTTAAACAGGACTGTCAAAGTTACTCTGCTTATAATAACCTCATATATTATGCAATAATTATTTGTATGATTGATTTTTCCTTGTTGTCTCTTTATGGGAATTCAGGCTCCTGAAATTTAAGTGTTAATGTTTTGTTAATAAAGAACTTATCCACTATTATACCAGGTTCATAATTTACTCTTACACAACTTATATTACCAAATAAAGTGTTTGACGTTTGAACCATCAAGATAGCTGAGTTTCTTAATTTTTATAGTTTAAATGTCTGTGTCAAATAATTCACAGTTAATAGTTTAATTTTTTGTTTCTTACCGGTGCTAACATGTAAATTAGGATTTTACACTTGATGAACACAGGCTGATGGGGGTTAATTTAATCTCAATCATGCAATTCCAGGACTAAGGAAATTTACCTTTTGTTCAAGAATGTTATCATTTGTTTTGGATCTTAACTCAAAAGGGATACTTGGCTTTGCTGAAGTTTGTAACATTTCTATGCCTTTAGAAATTTAATTTTGTCCTCTATAAATGTTGAAGTTTGAGAAGTTAGATGTTTTCAGCTTGTTTGATTTTTACATATTCTCTAGAATTTCAGGACCCTAGATGAGTACTGACACAACAATAATTAGTTTAAAAGTAAAAAAAAAAATCTCCTGCATATGATATAGTGTTTTGGCATATGTGGTTTAATAGTCTTTCAAAAGCTGTGGAAGATCAATCCTAGTTTAATAGCAGGGCTGAGAGCTGTTGATTGGAAGTTGTTTTGTCAGCTTTAGAGGTGAAAGCCATGGGCTGTGTAGCCACTGCTGTCACCCATCTGACAACCACAGCAAGCGGAAGCTACAACCAGTTTCATGAAGGCCCAGCCGAGTCACACTGAGTCCTGCCTCTGCCTCGGACAGATCCTGGTGGCCTGACCACGTCTCATAGTCTCTACACTACCAGGAAAGTGTCCATAGCTAAGAGGGAGAGGTGGGGCATGTGTGAAGTCCCTGCAGGCAGGAAGGAGCTTAGCGAGTTCCAGCATTGGAGCAAAAACTAGCATCTTAACATGGGGCAGGAGGATGAGCAGAGGTCAGGTGATGCAGATATTAGGTAGGTCAAGGGAAGAGGTGTCAGTTTTCTAAAGTTAGTGGAAACTTTAGCATGCTTTTACTAATATAATAGTGAAACCTCATGATACTTTCCAGATATATTAGGTAGGTTCTAGAACTGGTCAGATGTGGAAGTGTCCAGAATTCAGGCTCAGGTGAAGGGACTGACTCACAGAAATGGGGTCAAAGCAATTTAGCATCTAAGACACGGAGTTTGAGTTGGATCATTTGAGGCAGCAGGTGGAGATGTCAGCTGGGTCTGGGAGAGTCTTGAATGTGGGCTGGGTGTAGTGGTGGTGGAGGTTGAAGTAACCTTTGCAGGTGGTGCTGGCAGGAGGGATAAAGTGGGCCTAGGAAAGATGATTGCCGAGAAGCTCCTTAATGGTGGGTTGTAGGATCTGGCAGAGAGGAGGCAGCAGGCCCAGAAAGGAGCTGGCCATGGACAACCAAGTACACTCTCAAAAGAGCATGTTTAAGAAGAGTTTACAAAGCTCCAAGCAGAGAACATAAATTACCTTTAGTTTTAACAGATAAGTATTCATACTATGTAGGTGTCTAACCTAGTTTACCTTTAACATAGTACATTAGTTATTTTATTTTATTTTTTTGAGACATTTGCTGTGTATTCCAGGCTTGGAACTCAACCTTCCTCGCATTTCAGCCTCATGAGTCCTGGATTAATACCGCACCTGCCCTCTTTTTTGTTTGTGCTAGTAATCAAATTGAACTTGACATTATGTGTGCTAGGCAAGTGCTCAATCTACTGATGCACACTTCCAGCCCTAATAGGTTTTTCCCCCCAAAGAAATTAAAAATGATTTTTAGTTAGCATTCATAATGGCTTCATCATGACATATTCATACATCTCTATCATTGTTGATATTCACCCTCCTCCTTGAACTATCCTCCCTGTTCCTCCCACCTCTGGCCCCTCTCCAGTAATCTCCCTTTTGCTTTGATGACATGTGTTTGCCATTGGATTTTTTTATTTTATTGTGTTAACTTCCTGACAGTAGACTTAGAGGATGAATCTGTCTGTGATTTAAAAATTCATTATGTGATCGTGGAAGATGGGAAAGAATGAAAGAGCTGGAGGATTGGGAAGAGTGTTGCATCTGGTCACGCAAGGTTGCTGCACTTGTGAACCCATAGCAAATGTGGATTAGACCCATACGTAATGCATCCAGCCAACCTGCTCTAGATGGGGGCTGGGGCCTGGGAGGTCACTGTTAGGATCTATGGACAGAGAGGGAGTCACTCTTTTCCATGGCACAGCCATTACTGAGAGACAAGGAGTCCAGTGAGACTGAGGGTTAGGGTGATGTGGGGTGCATGGGATCCAAAAGTAACATGGTTGAAAATGTCAAAAACAACAATGTGAGCTGAAGTACAGTTAGCCGACTCGCAGACTCCCAAGAGGGCCAGCTGGTACTCAGGGTTTATGTGTGGAGGTGGACATTTTGAGGATGGTGTTAAAAATTGCAGAGCATTTTCCTTTAACAGTTCTCACAGATATCAGCATTTGGCTAAACCAAGCACTTAAAGGAGTCCGCGATCGCCACGGAAATGCCATAGAAAACGCGCATCTTCTCACTTTGTTCCATCGGCTCTGCAAACTCTTGTTTTTTCGGATTCGTCCTATTTTTGTATTTGATGGGGATGCCCCGCTGTTGAAGAAACAGACTTTGGTAAGTGTCATCTAATTCTGTTTGCTCTTTTTACACAAAATTAATATCAGATCTTTTCAAAATTTTATCTTCAATAAGTAAAGTTGTTTTTCTTTTAAAAATAGTTTATAAGAGTACACCATGAAGGTAATAATGAAATTTAGCTTTTTCCTGAAACTAGTAGAATTCTTACAATTGTGTTTGCTCATTAGGTAGAGTATATATTTAGTATATATTTATGTTTATCCCACTTGTGTGCCATTGCTGACAACACTAGGGAGAACCCATTTAGGAGAGGATTCCCCTTCGGGGCCGAGGAGATGACCTAGTGGGTGGCAGGAAGAAGAAAGGTTTCATCGGGGTGGGGGGGGTAAGCGAAGGTATGGTGCATTCAATGTATGTGTATGAATTTGGCAAAGAACAAATTAAAAGAGGGCCATATCTGTGCTTTGAAAAGTAGGTCTCCCTTTGTTGAGTGTGAGAATTTGCCTCCTCATTGCTTCACTCACAGCAGGGTAAATGAAGTCAGTAAACATGCCACCACCAACCCTTCCTCAGTAACTTCTTTGGAAAAGAAGTCCTCTGAGGGGCTGTTGTACAGCACCCAGACTGCTGGCCTCCCCTTTCCATGGACAACCAGGCTGGGCGATTGGTCAGATTGAAGCCTGAGACTTCCAGATCCTCCCACAGATCCAGCTATCAGAAGTCACAAATGGCACACACATCCCATTTCAAACAAAAGTAACTGCATGCAATAGGTCTTTTGGGAAACGGGAAATCCTGCCCTTTTCCTCCAGAGCGCGCATCCAGATGATGCTCAAAATGGTGAGTTCCAAAAAAAAAAAAAAAATGGTGAGTTCCTGGGCGTCACTGCATCAACTGTGATGACCACGTTCTGCCTAGCTGGGCATTTCTAGTCATTTTAGGGATTAGGTCCAAACTCTTGAATGTTGGGGGAAAGCTATGTGCAAGTAAATACATTTTGTTGCAAGGAAGCACGTATCCTTAACCACTGAGCGTTCAAATAATAACCCCCAGCCTTCAAATAATACTTTTTTAAAAAAATGCACAATATTGGAAATTATTTGGGAGTGTTACGTTTTAAAGAATAAACTAGTGTGATGATTTACTTTGGGAATCATTTACTTGATTATGTATCTTTAAGTTTTGGGCCTCTTGGTACCATAGAAGGACAGTTAAAAGAAGCTGAAAGCAAGGTTACAGTTTCCTTCATACGCTGTGCAGTATTTACGAGGGACTTAAGTGTCCATATGTAGCAGGACTGGAAGATGTTTATTGAAGAGCAATTTAGAGGAAACCCTAAAACAGCTGTAGTCCAACATTGGCCAAATCAAGTGTTTTAAGTAGAGCACCACCCCGAAGTGAACCTTGTCTTTCTTCCTCTCCCAGGCCAAGAGAAGGCAGCGGAAGGACTCTGCCACCAGCAACTCCAGGAAAACCACAGAGAAGCTGCTGAAGACGTTTCTGAAGAGACAGGCTCTCAAAACCGCCTTCAGAAGCAAAAGGCAAGGGGATGAACACACCCACTCTAAAGAGTGCTTGAAAAGCCTTTCATTCCTGTGTGAATCCCTTGTGTTCTTTCTCCCTATCTAATTTACTTATTTATTTGCAAGGAGAGAGAGAATAAGTGAGTCCCTGCAAACAAAACTCGAGATGCATGTACCACTTTGTACATCTGGCTTTGCATCAGTCCTGGGGAGTTGAACCTGTGCTAGCAGGCTTTGCAAGCAGCCCCCTATCTAATTTTAACTCTCAATAAAAAATGAAGAGTAAGTTGAGAGGAATGAGTGGATGTCATTGGACTTGTTACTTTGAAATTGCAAAAACCCCTCCTGTGAGAACCAACTTTGCTAACAAAAGAGAAAAGTTGTAGGGGCACATTGCTTACATTTTAAGTTGGCTAATTTACTTGTAGTTTTCAGTTGTTCTGGGAATGGAACTCAGGGCTTCACATAAGCTAGGCAGGTGCTTTTCCACAGAGTTCATCTCAGCCTACTTTCTACTTGGATAAAGCTCTTCATGACTTTGGTTGGTGCTGAGAAGCAAGCACTGAGGAAAATTTCCCTTTCTCTCTTTGTGGCCCTTAGCTACTGCAGTGACAGCTCAGGACAGCTGGCCTGGAGGGGGCACTACTATCCTTGAGCAGGGTTTGTGTGGCCCATGAGGAGGAGGATTGACTGACGATATGATCACATGATATATGTGAACATTGTGTGTGCCTTTCAGAGATGAAGCACTCCCCAGCCTTACACAGGTTAAGAGAGAGGATGACATCTATGCTTTGCCACCTTTACAAGAGGAAGAAAGAGACAGGTGAGTGCTTAACTCTGTGAGCATACTTTAATCACTGATAAACTCAGAAAGATGGAAACATTCATGTTATTTCAATGTGTCCGAAAGACCCATTCTCTGTATCCTTTGGACTGCTTTTCGTTATTGTATTTTCTAACTTGTCTGTGTTATGGTGATTGACTATTTTTTGTTCTCTTTCTTTGTGAGGCTATCCCTATTGATACTGAGGACTTAAATGTGTCAAGACATGAATGTTAGGTCTTACACTTAGCTTATGTGCTGCCAACCTTCTCCTTCACTCGTATGCTTCTCATCATAAATGGCTGAACACAGAGTGCTTCTCATGCTCCTGTAGTGCACCATGTCCTGTAGACCTGCCCTCCTGGAACCTCTCTTCCCCTGGCTCCTAGTCCTCAGGGGTGTCTGTGTGAAGGATAGAGGTACAGGACCAGAAGCCTGGATGGTTTAGCTTTTGACTCCAGTCCCTGCCTCCCTTCCCAGGGGCTCCCAGGAGGCAGCTTAGCTTTTGCCTCAGCCTAGTTCTTTCTCTCCATGATCATCATCACCATCTTTCTCAGGACCTGAGTAGCTCCCAGGCTCCCTCTGACATCTTTTGATCTTGATCTGATCCTTTTGCAGCATCCTTCCCCACACCTCCCAACCCAGGCTCTGCTGTATCACATAAAATCTTTAAAGTCCAGTTCTGTACTTAAAAACTTTATAGCTTTTCATTTCTTTTGGGACAGGCTGACCTGAAATTCAGCCTGTAGCTGAGGCTGACCTTGAGCTCACTGTCCCGTTGCTACACTCTCTTTAGTGGTACCATATCCAGCGAGGCTTGTTTCTTCAGGATAAATGTTCAGCCCCTTCATTATTTTATCCATCCTCATCCTTGGTCTCTTCATACTATCCACAGACAGGTTTTCCTGTCCTTGTTTCCAGAGGATGTGGACCTAGGTTATGCCTGGAACACTTTCCTTCATTAACATCGCTCATTTCCTGCAATTAGACCCTGACTATATTCATAGCTAACTACAATGGTAGAAGATTCTAGAAAGCTGTCCTCTCCCTCCAAACTTGCCTCACAGTGACTCTCTGTGTGTCTTCAGGAACTCTGACCTTTTGGGGTGGAGGTTATGAGGTCATTGTGACTGCTTACTTACATGTTCTCCACACCAGACAGTGACACCCTGGAATCACAAGTACTTTTGTCTTACTCACCCTTGGAGCCCCTGTCACTAAAGCAGCTTGAATTCAAGAAACATCTTTGTAAATAGTCACTAAAAGTCATGGGCATTATGGATATGTGCTTGACTTTCAGCTCAGAAGAGGAGGAAGAAAAACAATGGCAAGAAAGGATGGCTCAGAAACAAGCATTACAGGTACTTGAACAGTTCACAGACTCAGAGCGGGTTTCATTGTTCATAACGAATGGTGTGGGCCAGAGAGATGGTCAGTGGTCAAGGTACTTTCCTGTAAAGCCTGATGGCCCTGTTTTGACTTGATTCTCCAGTACCTGTGTAAAGCTGGATACACGAAGTGGCACATGTATCTGGAGTTTGTTTGCAGTGGCTGGAGTCCCTGGCATGTCCATTCTCTCTCTCTCTCTGCTTGGAAATGAATAAATAAAAAATATTTAAAAACAACCTTGAATGGTATGAAAACGAAAACTATTTATAAGGTTGGATAGATGTGTGAAAGTTGCTGGTGAAAAGTAAAGGAAGCTGCCTTTCATTTCTGTGTGTATATGTGCATGTGTACATATTTACATATAAGTACATACTACCTCATCACACATATGTGTATATTAAAATAAGCCAGTTTCTTTTAGAAACAAAAACTTGCCATCCAAGGTGTTAATCGTAATACATGTTTATGTAGACTTTAGCAAAATGCTTTCCCAGGGTTGGGGATATAGCTTGGTGGTAGAGTGCTCCTTGTATGCACAAGGTCCTAGATTCAGCCCCCAGGACTGTGGGAGAAGATATAAAGAGACAAGTTCCCATTTCTATATTTATAAATGACCTGTACTAAAATTTTTATTTACTTTAGACTATCCCCCCATTTGGTTAAATGCCTATATGTACATGTTTGATATGTGAACATGCACAAAATGTTGTACGTATGTTACATATGTTTGTGATTATGTACTCGTACAATATGTTCTAGTTATCTTTGTGTGTGTGTGTGTGTGTGTGTGTGTGTGTGTGTGTGTGTGTGTGTACGTGGGGAGGCTGGAGGACAACCTAAGTTGTGCATTCTGAGGCAGGGTTTCCTCATTGGCTTGGAGCTCTCCAAGTAGGCTATCCTAGCTGGTGAGCGAGCCCCAGGGATCTACCTGCCTCTGTCTCCCTAACACTGGGATTACAAGCATGTACCACCACACCTGACTTTTTTCATGTGGGTTTTGGGGATCCAAACACAGTTCTTCATGTTTACAAAACATGCAGTTTGCCAACTGAGCTTCCAAATCCTTAATTGTCTTTTGCATTGACTTCAAGGTATAAAACCAGCCCATCTTCATCATCCTCTATCATGTTTCTGGGGTTTGGTCAGCTCAGGGACAGCATCTCATGGTGTCTCCCATGGAGATGCAGGCAGGGTGTAGCTAGGGTTGGAGTAACTTCATGGACTTCCTTCTTCCTCGTTCCTCAATAGCCTGGTTATTGGTGGACTTCATTGTGGTTTACTGCCACAACTTCATAAGGCCTCCATGTGACCTGGGCTTTTTCTAATATGGTGGCTGTGTTCCAAGGGGTGGGTATCCTAAAGGAGTAATCCTAGGCAGGGACTGTGTGTCTTTTCTTTTGCTTTTTAATATTGACTCACACACAACACACAGAGAATATGAATATGGGCACACCAGGTTCTCCAGTCACTGCAAATGGACTCCAGATGCATGTGCCATTTTGTGCATCTGGCTTTACCTGGGTACTGTGGAATCAAACCCAGGTTGTTGGGCTTTCCAGGCAAGCACCTTAACCTCTGAGCCACCTCCTCAGCCCCTCTTTGGCCTTTCTAACCTGGCTTTGAATATTGACAGCATCATTTTCACACCTTCTGGTGATTGAAGTTCTCAAGGCCAGTGCCTGAGAAAGGATGTGAAAGACTGGATATTTAAAGCCAATTCCATGTGTATTTTTAATATTTTTATTTTATATTAATTATAATAGGTTATTCTCTTTTATCCTCACATCAGCTTCTGTTACCCTGGAGACTCTCCTCAATGGGGTTCTGGTATTCACTGTGGGGTCATGAAGGCCTTAGTCTCTGTGGGGTACCAGGGGGCCTTTCCTCAGGGTATTCCTACCCACTCTGGGGCTCTTCCATGTGTCTTTAATGAATGCTCTTTTACAAATTGAAGTTGTACTTCTGTTTTTGTGGTTTTTGTTTGTTTATATGTTCACTTTGAGGCAGAGCTTGCAGTGTAGCCCATACTGGTTTGGAATTTATAATCTTCCTGCCTCAGGTTCCCACATATTGGGATTATAATCATGTACCACCACACATGGTTCTTGTTCATGTTTTTAAATGAACATTTTCTCTCATTTCATATTGTAGCAGGTAAGAAATTCTTTGATTCGCAAATTCTCTATTCCTTTAAAAAAATTGGGTTTATTTGCAAGGGAGTAGAGAGAGAGAGAATATGAATGGTTGAGCCAGGGCCTTTTGCCACTGCAAATGATCTCCAGATGTTTGCAACACTTGTACATCTGGCTTTACATAGGTACTGGAGAATCAAACTTGGGCCACCAGGCTTTGCAAGCAAGTGCTTTTAACTGTTGAGCCATCTCTTCATCCCTTCACTATTTCTTTTTCATGTTATCTTGATGTATTTAGTAGAATACTTTTCAACTGAAACCTTGGGATTTTTCCTACAGGCCCTGCATTCCTAATGCAGCTCACAATGGCCATCTTGGTTAAGAGTATGGAACTTATGGTCAGACTCTTGTATTTTGGTCTCACTGTTTGCTAGCAGCGATTTATTTATTTATGTAGAGCTAATACAAAGATGGGCATTACAAATATTGCTCAATTTCCTTAGGTTCATACTTACCTCATTGTGAGGTAGTGCCTTTGCACTTGTTCCTCGCCCAGCTGGGACCCCTGTCCCTACTCAGGTTCTTGGGTAACTCCCAAGTCTCTGAAGACAGACACTCTTTCTAGTGGGCTTTCTCTAGTTGTCACTCTCCGCCTTTGTTCTCCTGACTCCTCTCTCATCAGGTTGTCCTGCTTGATGTTGTGTTACTTTGTTCATCTCTGTACTTGTTTATGGTATCCTTTCCCCACTCCCGATATGAGGAAGCTTAGAAGTGCCTGCTAAGTCTTCCTCTTCAGAATGAACGGAAGGGTGTGCTTGTTCCCTGCGGCCTGTGGCAGATGACATGCTGCTGGCTCGGGCTTTTGTAGACTGTATAGAACTGTATGACAGGAGCAATAAATACTGGTAACGAATAGAACTGTGTAAACAGTGTAAATTCCATGGTGTCACATTTGACTCCTGACAGGAGGAGTTCTTCCATAACCCTCACGCCATCGACATTGAATCTGAGGACTTCAGCAGCCTGCCTCCCGAGATAAAGCACGAGATCTTAACTGATATGAAAGAGTTTACCAAGAGAAGGAGGACGATGTTGGAAGCAATGCCTGAGGTACAGTGTTGCAGTCAACATTCTAGTTGCTGCGCAGAAAGAGCCCAAACAAAAGCGGCTTATGGAGGAATGGGTTTATTTGGCTTACGGACTCGAGGGGAGACTCCATCCTGGCAGGGAAAACGATGGCATGAGCAGAGGGGTGGACATCACCTCCGCTATAGCACTGCAAACAGCGGCAGGAAGGTGTGCCAAACACTGGCAAGGGGAAGCTGGCTTATAACCCCTAAAAGCCCGCCCCCAACAACACAGCTCCATTGAGGTTGTAAAATCCAGACTGCCATCAGCTGAGGATCGATTACCCAGAACACATTCATTTGTTTGTGGGGAACACCTGGATCAAACCATGACATACTGTGTCCAGTGATGCCCGGTGGCCAGACTAGAGCCAAAATGTCCAGCAAAATCCCATTTGAAAGACAAGCCAGCTGAGACGCAGGACTTGGACAGTGTCTGTTTCCAGGGAATAGCATTTGTGCTTCTCAGATCTGGTGGAGCTTCATTTCTTCATACACTTGTTGACAGGCCTTCTCTTTCGCTCTGTGTTCTCAGCACTCCTTGTGTGGTTTTCTGTTAATCCACATCACCACCACCTACTCACTGTCTTCATCTCCTGCTGAGAGAGTTCTGTTTCCCCAGTTATAGCCCTCTGAACCCACTTTGGGACAGAACACACATGATGCACTTCAGTCTTTAAAAACTATTTCATTTACTTCTTAGAGAATATGAATGAATGAATGGGTAGGATGTCAGGATAGCATGTCAGGGTAGGATGCCGAGGAATCAAACCCAGGGCATCGGGCTTTGCTACCCCTGAGCCATCTCTCCAGCCCTGTAGTGCCATTCCTAGTGAATTGATGTCGTTTTTTAAAACTTCTGGGGAAAATTCAGCCTTGATCTATCTTACAGGCATTTTATTTCATGCGTGTAAAGAATCTCTTATAATACTGAAGAAAATAGGATTTGAGTGGAGTGGGAAGGAGGGGAGAAAGATACTCCCTAATGGTTTTCCTCCTTTATTCTCTTCTTGCGACCATAGTCCTTAGGACTGGTAGTCTGAGAGGTAGTGTGGTATAGCGGCTCACCTTTTCTTAGGTTGGTGGAGAGGCTTTCAGTCACCAGGATGGGCCTTCATGTGACCCGTATGTTATGCACATGTGATACCCATAAGAGGATATGTATGCAGTGGTAACAGTCATGGTGATGATGGTAGCAGACTCCATGATTCTGGTGATGGAGCCACGGTGTCTTCATTCATGGGATGGAGATGGTGATGAGATTCATAGAATATGAGAAGAAATCAGGGTAGCTTACCTAGAAGAATGTCTAGGAAAATGCCCTTGATGGGAAGGGCTTTACAAATACTATACCAGCAACAGTGCCCACTGTGGTCGATGTGTCTGTCTGCAGTGGGCCAGGGACAGTTCTGGGCACTTTGGTTTCCCAGTCACTTGCATTCCACGAGATTGTTCTGTGCTAAGCTGTCAGCAGGTGTCATAAGACTGCCAGTCCATTAAACAAAAACAGCCTTCATGATTTCTTTTGTTTAATCCTTTTTGTTTCAATTTTTTTGAAAAAAGTATTTTATTTATTTGAGAGAGAAAAAGGCAGATAGAGAATGGGCATGCCAGGACCTCTAGCCATTACAAACCAACTCATGTGCCACCTTGTGCATCTGGCTTTATGTAGGTACTAAGGAATTTAACCCGGGTCCTTAGGCTTTGCAGGCAAGTACCTTAACTGCTGAGCCATCTCTCCAGACCTGTTTCAATTTTTTTGCTTGGTATGGTGGTGCATACCTTTAATTCCAGTACTCAAGAAGTAGGGGCAGGGGGATTTTCACAAGGTTGAGGTCAGTGTGGTCTACATAGTGAGTTCCAGGTTAGCCTAGACTATATAATAGCAAGACCCTGTCTCAACCTTTCTTCCCCCTCCCCGCAAAAAAGGCAGTTCGAGGTTTTTTAAAATATTATTTTTATAATATGAAACAACTCCCATTTTTATAGTATGGAACTACCATTTTTGGGATATCACCTCTGTTAATGTCGAGCGGTAATTGTGTTTCCTTTGCCTTTAGGAGTCTAATGACTTCTCTCAGTACCAGCTGAAAGGCTTGCTGAAGAAAAACTATCTAAACCAGCACATAGAGAACGTCCAGAAGGAGATGAACCAGCTGAGCTCAGGGCAGATCCAGCGGCAGTATGAGGATGAGGGGGGCTTTCTGAAGGAGGTGGAGTCAAGGAGAGTGGTCTCGGAAGATACGTCACACTACATCTTGATAAAAGGCATGTGGCACCCTCATTTTTAGGGTGTGCTATGGTTCTTGAGTTTGGCCACCCCTGGGCAATTTCAGTGTACTAGCATGTGTACTAATAGTTGTATCTGCAGTTGGTTGATTAATGACTGCAGTGCCCACCCTCTTCTAAATCAACTAATGGGAACAGTATTCCCATGTTCATCTTCCTAGAAATATGTCTCACATTGTAAAACTGTGTAGTGAGAAAATGCTGTGATTTCTCTAAGGTATTCAAGCTAAGAAAGCTGTGGAATTGGCTTCGCAGTCTCTTCCTTCCAGCAAGTTGTGCCATGAATCCTCTGATGTGAAGCCATTGCCCAGTGACAGAATAAAGCCAGAGAAAGAGCCTGGGGCTGCCCCACCTTCTCCAAGAACTTTACTGGCCATGCAGGAGGCCATGCTGGGCAGCAGCTCAGAGGATGAGCTGCAGGGTGGAGGTGGAAGGCAGTCCTTGGAGAGGAACCCACAGGCCACTCTAGATGCAGGCTCCATCTCTCCACGGACCCTCACTGCTATTCAGAGAGCGATGATGGATGATGATGAAGACCGGAGATTGTCCACAGGGGACAGTGAGCCCATGGGTGGGTTGGTGGTGGGAATGCAATTTAGAAACAGTCCCATTCAGGATCGTGGTCCAGGAGTTGGCATGCGAGATGGAGGCGCCATGCTTGTCACAGTTCCTCCTTTGGCCCATATGAATCTGGTGGAGGAGTGCGTGGCCAGTGTGAGTAGTACCAGAGAGCAGATGGACAAGGCTCGCTCTCCGCAAGCCACTTTTCATCCAGATGGTGAACCTGATGTTCCAGAACAAGGGTGTCTCGTCCACATGGTGAAGGGAGCCTCTCAGATGAGCCATGAGGCTTCAGTTGAGGACAGCCAAGGCTTCCTTTCTTTAGAAGGCACAGAGCTTCCACACAGTGTTGGCCCTGGGCCCCCCAGTGGAAGGGAACCTACATTGGTACCCCCAATAAGCACAAGTTCTGAACTAAGGAAGAACCCACATACCAACGAGCTTGAGCTTCCCCGGAGAGATTGCTGCCCATCCGAGAGTAAAAGTGATTCTCCTCTTTCCAGAGACGATGAACCAGATGGTAGGCAAAATCCTGCTATGGAAGAGACCAAGTGCACAGTTCATGCTCCTTCAGAGGCATTAGGTGACTTAGAAAATATGTCACCTAAAGCCATGGAACATGTAAATTCCCTAACATCCACCCAGGAGCTGGAGACACCTGAGCCCTCAGCTCCAAAGTCCTCGGAGCCAATGGAGACAGAGTCTGAAGACAGCGAGTCTGACGGTGGGTGCTGGGCACTCTGCAGTGATTGAGTGGGAGGAGCCCACCTCGAGGGACTGGGAAACCAGTAAGGAACTGGGAAGAAAGGAGAGTGACCTGGTGATACAGCCAGGAAGGGGATGCCACTGTCCCCTCCTTTGCTGGGCTGTGTGTTGTTGATGTCTTTAAAAGGGAGGGAGGGGCTCCCTTGCTTGGAGAAGGAAAAGCTGTTGTTTCCCATTAGCTTTTCAAAACTTTTTACTTTGAAATAATACAGCTTTAAAAGCTGGGCAGAATATCACAGGACACTGATTACTTGTTTGGCTACACTTGTTTTCTTCGCTCCCTGAGTATAGCATCTCTAGTTCTGTATTTTTTGTGCACACATACCAGGCCCTCATGGTTTCAGAGTCCATATTTGTGTGTTGCCTGCTCGATAAAATTTGACTCTAAGGCCTTTTCTCACTTTGGTGTCTTTGTGGGTCTTTGCAAACATTTGCCGAGAGGGGGAAACATTCAGTTGTCCCACACTATCCTGCACAGAGCTGGAATCTGGGATCTGTTCTGCTTGGTTTCAGTGGTCTGCAGAGTGAGGATGCTTTTAGAGCAGAAAGCTCCACCCCAGGAACCTCCCTTAGGCATGTCACTGAGCACGAACCTCATATCTTGTTTGAAAAATTAGCCCACCAGAATGGTTTTCTTTTAGAGTTTCAGATAATTAATGAACTAATGTTCATAAATACATGTACATAATGTATACATACATGTGTATCTCCATCTCAAAGCAGTGTTTGTTAATTTAGTGTTCAAAGTGCCTTACTGGCTGTAACTTAAAGTGATGAGATTCAACAGTAGACATGCACACACAATACACACAGTGTTGGTTATGTATTTATTTGTTTATTTGAGACAGGGTCTGCTGTAGTCCAGGCTGGCCTCAAACTTGGAATGTAGCTAAGGCTCGCCTTGAACTCCTACCTTATGAGTGCTGGGATTATAGGCTTACATCCTCATGCCCAGCTTGATTCAGCATTTTAATGTTATTGTTTGCCCTTTGTCAGTTAGTGTTTCTTGAGAAGTCTGCACACCTGAGCAGACTTCACCCCCTTGTCGCACCCTTGGATGACGCACATCTGAACAGAAGGCTGCTCTGATGGTGGCCAAATGGTTTTCCTGCTCCACCATTCCTTGAGAATTTCTTATTTGGCACTATTCTATAAGGAAGGTCTTTCCCTTCTCTCCTCCACCTCATTATTTTTTTAGTGTGGGCTCCTGGGCTTAGGTTTCACTCAGTAAGTACCACCCAGTACTACTATAATGTACATTGTTCAGATTGCCCAGTGTTGGCTGGTGAGGCCTCCTTTAGGCAGGCTTCTATGGCTCTTGTTAATTCCTCATTTATTTTGAACATTTCTGCACTTTCTGGCCAGGATGTTCCAGGCTTTTCTTGGGTGGACTTTGCTGTGACCCTGGACTGCATGTCTCCAGGGAGGCTTAGCTAACCTTTCAGTGGAGTGTACACACCAGATAGGCTGCCAGGTGAGCTCTCTGCTGAGATACACGTGTGCATTCACACACAGCTGTATGAGGAAACGATATTATTGTTTTGTACAGGAAGTTTCATTGAAGTGCAGAGTGTGGTTAGTGATGGTGAGGAAGGTTCCAAGCTTCCCTCTGAAGAAGGTGACAAGGAGCACGGCCCTGCAGACTTGGAGCACCTCCTACCAGACAGCTCTGGAAGTGAGGATGTGGACACAGAGGAGCACAAAGGAACTGGACATGGTGCAGAGGACTCACATAGTGAATGGCAAGATATTAATTTGGTAAAACTGTAACATCTTGTATTAATGTATTGCTGATGAAGCCAAGCTCAGTAGCTTTGTGTGTGTGTGTGTGTGTGTAGATTTGTGTGGATTTGGATGCACATGTGGGTGCATTTTTGTGTGGTGGCCAGAGGTTGACATTGGGTGTCTTCTTGGATTGCTCTTCATGCTATGGACTGAGTGAGGCAGGGTCTCTCACTTGAACCCGGGGCATGCTGATTCAGCTTATTAGCTAGTCAGCTAGCCTCAGCGACTCTCTGTCTGCAGACTGGCCCTCATGCCCATTGCAGGAGGTCCACACTCAGGTCTTCACAGTGAAAAGCGCTCCAGTGACTTGGGTTTTTTTTTCTTTCCCCACTTCCTGGATAATTCATTTCTTTTTATTTATATATATCTTTATTATCAGACTTGGGTTATTTTTAAAGTTTTTCTTGACAGCGTCCATACATACAGACAATATACCATGATCATCATGCCCTCCCACCACCCTCCTTGAATTCACTCTACTGAATTCCTTCTTTCCAACCAGTCTCTCTCCTGCTTGATGTCATCATTTCCTATTAGGCAGGTCTTGTGTGGGTAGCTTCAGCCGCTAACCCTTTTAAAGACTTGCTGGATGAATATTTACTAGCTGTTTGCCATGCATCAGCTTCTATTTTCTGTATGATTCAGTCAGGGAATGGGGAGATTTTAAAGAGTCTGGCTCAGAAATTCAATGAGATACGTTGTGAGGAGAAAAAACTTCTTAGTAATTTCAGCCAGATAAAATACAGGCTTTTTATAACAAATAATTGAATTATCTGTGAATTGCTCTCAAATAAGAATTTATTTATAGGAGGAGCTAGAAGCCCTGGAGAGCAACCTCCTAGCAGAGCAGAATTCACTGAAAACTCAAAAGCAGCAGCAGGAGCGGGTCGCTGCCACTGTAACGGGACAGATGTTCCTGGAGAGCCAGGCAGGTGTCTTCATCAGTGCCTCCTTCCCCACCTTCACACTCCTAGGGAAGTCTTGGCTGACAGGTGTGAGCACATCACCCCTGTAGTCAAGGCCCATGGTGCATTTCCCTGACGTCCTGTTCCCGTATCTCACCTTAGGAACTCCTGCGTCTGTTTGGCATTCCCTACATCGAGGCCCCCATGGAGGCTGAGGCGCAGTGTGCCATCCTGGACCTCACGGATCAGACTTCTGGAACCATCACTGATGACAGTGATATCTGGCTGTTTGGAGCCCGGCATGTCTATAAGAACTTTTTTAATAAAAACAAGTTTGTAGAGTATTACCAATACGTGGATTTTCACAACCAATTAGGTAAGATTTCGGAGGGTAATTACTTTCTGAAATTTGCCTTCACAGTTTGCCTTAAAATTTTGTCTTCCTAAAGAGCTAATTTGAGGTATGAGTATAAATAATTGTTTTGTACCAGGTTTCATGTAAGGCATCACATATAGAGAAATAGAATTTTAAATTCTATTTATTTATTTGCAAGTGTGTGTGTGCACCAGTGTCTCTTTCCACTGCAAATGAACACCAGAGGAATGCCTCACTTTGCATCCAGCTTTACATGGATGGCTAGGGAATTGGACGTGGACCAGCATGGCTTTGTAAGCAAGTGCCATTAACAGCTGATCTGTCGCCCCCCTCTCAAAGAATAGGATTTTAAAAACTAGACTTAAGAAATTCAAACCCTGGTATGTTCAGGTCCTTACAGTCTAGTCATCTGACCTGGTTAGTTGTCTAGTTACCTGAGCTCTCAAGAAAGGAAGCAGGCCTGCATGGGTGCTTCTAGCATCGTTTTCAAGTAGGAAGTACTCATTGAGTGACTCCTCCTATGTGCCTGCTATTGTCGGTGATGGAGAATCAGCAGAGAACAAAATAGTCTGCTAGGAGAACCAGACAGCAACCATATTTACAAGTCATCCTTTGACAGCTGGTGTGTGCCATGCAAAAAAGCAGAGCAGGAAAGGTAAGCAGCTGCATTACCAAGCATGTCTGTGGTGGTTGTGATGGAACTCTTATTGGAAGAGGTGCTGTTTATAGGGGAAGGGCTCTTCAGGAAACTCTGAATAAATGCTGTAAGGAGATATTTGGTGAGTGTATTGAAAGCATGGCAAGGCCACGAGGCAGAAGCTGGCTCATGTACATGCTCCAGGGAAGCAGACAGAACAGTGTGAGTGCAAGGAGGAAGAGACCAAAGCCTAGCGCCTCCAGGTGCCAGAGGAAGGGGTGGGAGGACTGGGTGTTCGACTCCGTGTCCTGAGGAGCCATTGGTGGGGTGTACCTGACATCAGTAAGACAGCAGGGGAGGAAGAGGAGGGATAAAGGAGTTCTTTGAGAAATGTTCAGTTTGTGATGACGACCTTTAGACACTCAAGTGGACACTTAGATGGTAGATGGATGTATGGCCTGTGGCTCAGAGAGAGCCAGGCTGGATCACTGTTTAGGTGGTCAGCATGTACAGAAAATTTATATGTGCTCATATGTATGTGTGTGTGTGTGTGTGTGTGTATGTGTGTGTGTATGTGTGTGTGCGTGTGTGTATACATATATATTGCTCAAATGTTACATGATTTTTATTAAGAAAATAATAAAACTAGTAATTGTTATTCTTATAGGATTGGACCGGAGCAAATTAATAAATTTGGCCTATTTGCTGGGCAGTGATTACACTGAAGGAATCCCAACTGTAGGTTGCGTGACAGCCATGGAGATTCTCAATGAGTTCCCTGGACGTGGCCTGGAACCACTCCTGAAATTCTCGTAAGCTCTTCCTTCATTTCTTCAATTCAAATATTTGTTCAACTTGTTCAGTTTGTTCAATAGAGTTTTTCCATTTGTGCTAAGGTCATCCTATATGGCCTATGCTCAAATTTGTGACCCTCCAGCTTCAGCCTCCTCGGTAGCTGGACTGCAGGTGTGTGTGCCACCGGTCCTGCTTGAAATATCTCCTAAGTCATATGTCATGAGCCATCATGAATCCTTGTGTGCTGACCTTGTAGTTTCTAGAGTTTCGATGTCTCCGTTTCCGTTAGTGGTGCTGGGATTGTCCCAGTCCAAGGACCAGCTCTCATGAGGACTGTGTGTTGAGTAGCTGGTATGTGTCAGATTTGTGCAGGCCTTGGGGATGGGTACGATGCAGTCCATGTCCCCATGGGCTCCCTGTGGTCTTGATGGAGAAACGATGAAACTGGACTTCTGTGTGTTTGGAGTTCTGAAAGTCGGCCAGAAGAGTGTGAAAATAAAGGCCAGTGGCTTTACATTCAGGCTGCTGTCCTGGAGGCACAGCTCCTCAACATGAGAGACTCTGATGTTAGCTGGTTCTCTCAAAGTAGGTCCTTCTTCATTTCTTTTTAAAATTTTTATTTATTTGTTCTGTGTGTGTATGGGTGCACCAGGATCTCTTGCTGCTGTCTTATGTGGGTTGTTGAGGAATTGAACCTGAGCCAGCAGGCTTTGCAAGCAAGTGCCTGTAACTTCTGAGCCATCTCCCCAGCCTGAACTAGTTCTTTCTTAAGGTTTTCCCTTGATAGATTGTCTCTTAAAAAAAAAAAAAAAGAAAGAAAGAAACATTTACATACTCAAAAATTTACAAATGACTTTCTTACACAAAACAAATACACATTAAAGAAATATAAAGTATGGATTAATGATGAGTACATTTGGCATTTTAGTTTATGAAATTATAGTTAGTTAGAAAAGCCCACAGTTATATGCACATTAACCTCAGTGTACACCACATACGAGTGCTGGTATAACTGTATACTTCATTTTTTACAAGAATGGGATAATGGTGCATACTTTGCACAGTCAGCTTCACAGCTGTGAGTGTGGCGTCCAACTCCCTGAAGGCAGATGCAGACTTTGCAGCCCTGCCTGGTGAGGTTTGAGATGAGCGAGGGTGGAGCCAGAGCTCCCAGCATGCTGCTTTCTTCTCTGGTCTCTCTAGCCAGGTTCTGCCTGTGGAGATCTCAGCATGGCCTGAGCTCAGCCCACCTGCTTTGCTTTGGATTCTGTGAGCTGTACTTTCCCAGAGTCTTAACTGTGAGTTGGCCAGCATTGTTGAAGTCTGGGGAGGTTTCAACAAAAATGTTAGATTCACTTGAGAAGAAAAGGAGCTCTGAAAACACTGGGCTGCAGTGGTTTCTAAGTAGAGATCTGGGCTGGAGTGTCCTGGGCACCCTTCTGTCTCCTCACAGTTGTCACCACATCCTGCTGCCTCCCCACAGCTCCGACAGCCACCACCCTTCTGTCATCTGTGTGGTGAGTGCCTGGCCTCTGCTTTCAGGAGTGGTGGAGTTTGGGGCTTTGAGCTCACACACAGTGTGTTTTATTGGCCGTCCAAGCTGGAGGTAATAACTGGTTCACGTATGAAAAGGCGCAAGTGCAGAGGGGAAATTACGGGTCTCCCCAGGGCACTCGAGGACCCCGTGCTCTAAAATGAAAAGGGACTCTGTGTTCTGATACTGGTGAAGACTGCAGGTAGTCTTTTCAACACTAGATGGCACTCCTCCACAGGCGTAGAGGGCGCTCAGGCAGCCTCTGAAGTTAGTGCTTGTGAGGATGTGAAGAACTGAGCTCGGATGGAGGGGGTTCTCTGGATCCATTGAGTGCATAGGTTGGTGAGGAGTATACTTACGGTTTCAATTTTATGTTCATTTGTCTTGATGGCATGCATTTCCCCCTGGTTTTCTGTGGGTGCGTTACAAGTTACCTCAGTGGCTCTGATCTGCAGCAGTTGTTGGTTTTGGTCCCAATCCTGAAGTTTGGTTAGGATTTGGAGTATATTGTTTCTTCCAGTTACAATAAGTGACCTGGGATCAAAGATACACGTAATGTGTCGTCGTCCCCCCCACCAGGAGGTGCTGTGCATTGGGAGGCCAGAGAGAACTGTGCGCTGGTCTTGGCCTCTCCTACACCACCACCTCCTCTGTGGTGAGGGTCCTCACAGCATGGTGGCTGCTTCCAAGAGCAAATGAGGCTTGTCTCTGCGGGGAAGCCCACCACTACTTCCTGTCTGTTCTACCCAAGTCACAGCCCAGATGACCCCACTTCGAGATGGGAGGAATGTCAAAAACTGTGGCTTTCTTTAACTTTGTATAAAAAATTATCATTAGGATGGAAAAAAATTGAAAAATGGATTAAATATAGAGAATCAAACCAATAACTGTATTCTTTCTATAACATTGCCTAGCATGCAGGAGAATAATAACCTTTGCTATTATTTAAAATATCTGTTTACTTTTTGTCTTGCTCCTCTGTTGATAGTATACTATGTTATTATATTCTTGACAGTTTATTTTATTTTATTGTTCATTCAAGGTAGTGTCTCTCTCTAGCCCAGCCTGATGTGAAACTCACTATTTAGTCTCAGGGTGGCCTTGAACTCAGCGATTCTCCTACCCCTGTCTTCCAAGTGCTGGGATTAAAGGTTTGCACAACCATGCCTGGCGATATTTGACATTTTATTAACTGCAGATCTGTGATGTCCGTTTCACTGCTGACAGACCAGGAGTAGTAGTGACACATGTTGGCATTAGAGCCACTTCTCCCCTGTGCCTGAGCTGCAGCGTCTCATTGCCTTGTCGGTGTTTCTTTTATTCCCAGAGAGTGGTGGCATGAAGCTCAAGAAAACAAGAAGATGGCCCCCCATCCTCACGACACCAAAGTGAAAAAGAAGTTACGGAAGCTGCAGCTCACACCTGGCTTTCCTAACCCAGCGGTAGCCGACGCTTACCTCAGGCCTGTGGTGGACACCTCCAAGGGATCGTTTCTGTGGGGGAAGCCTGATCTTGACAAGATCAGAGAGTATCCTTGATTTCTTTCTTTCTTCCTTTCTTCCTTCCTTCCTTCCTTCCTTCCTTCCTTCCTTCCTTCCTTCCTTCCTTTCTTTCTTTAAATTTTTTTTTATTTATTTGAGAGAGAGTGAGAAAGAAAGAAACAGGCAGAAAGAGAGAATGGGCACACCAGGGCCTCCAGCCACTGCAAAGGAAATCCAGACATATGTGTCTCCTTGTGCATCTGGCTTTATGTGGGTCCTGGGAAATCTGTTTTGCAGGCAAACTACCTAACCACTAAGCTATCCCTCCAGCCCTAAAATTTAATTTCATTTAATATATATTATAACAGGCTATACTCTTTTTTTCTCTCCTTGCCTGCTTCTATTATTTCCCTGGGGCCCTTCTCAATCAGGTTATGGTATTCTCTGTGAGGTCATGAAGGCCTGGGAAGCCCCTTTGGGATGGTGGGGGTGAGGGGGACCTTGCCTCAGGGTATTCCTACCCACTCTGTGTTTCTTACAATTTTTCCACACCCTCTTCTGCAATGTTCCCTGAGCCATGGTAGGTGTGTTGGCAATTTTGTCTGAGTTTAAGAAATCAAGGATACAACAATCAATCAAAGCAGAAATCCAAAGGCCCCAGAGTATCCTTGATTTCTTAAAACTCAGACAAGGAATGTCCTGCCAAGGGCATGCTTGGCTTAAACTCAAAGAACAGGAAGCTGGGTCATTCCCTATTACTCCATTTCCCTGAGGTCCCCTAGGCCCTCCTGTGTGGTGTTGGTAGATACGACCACATGCCCAGTGTGCCCTCTGCTGAAGGGCCCTCCCTCTTATTAGTTTCCATTCTGCATATTTAAACAGACATGTGGAAAAATGTTTAAACAGCTATAGTAGGATTAGTTCAACTAACTAGAGTTTATTTTTCCTCTCAAAGAAATGTATAGGATATCTGAAACTTGCTTTTCCTTTCCATTGGCTGTATTTTGTGGCCAGGATGTGTTAGAAGTTGAGCATTTCTGTGTCTGAGGTGATTGACCAGAGCATCCTACAGGAGGCTGGTGGAGGTGCGACTCCACCTTTTATTTGACCACTTTAGTCTTTATAAGTCGCATAATCTTTGCTGGTCCAGAGAGTGGAACTAAGGACTGATTCTTGGACCTTTTTATGTGACTCTCATTTAACTAACTCTGGAAACATCTATGAGTCTTAACTACCTGCATGTTCTGTCAGAGGTATTTCGGCTGGAACAGGATGAAGACAGACGAATCCCTGTTTCCTGTACTAAAGCAGCTGAATGCTCAGCAGGTACTGGCAATGGCTCTTCCGAAGTCCAGAGTAAGGAGTAAAGGTAGCAGGGTGGTGGCTGGCAGCAGTTAGAGACAGGCACACCACTTATATTTTGAAATGATATGTTAAAAAACAGAGAAAACCAGAAAATGGGAAATTGGGCTCTGTTCATTTCCTCATGTCACTGTGAGGGATGTTCAGGAGTCTCCTTTCTGGCTGAAAACATCCAGTCTCCTCCCTGCTCTCATCATAAGGAGTTTCTGATTTAGTCTGTTACTCCGTTTGTAAAAGACTGGGAAGTAACTAGTCTAAAATAAACCTCTCTTTAAAGTTCTCCAAATAGTAACACTTTATGATTTATAACCTATCACCAAAGGTGGAGACTCAGTCATATTGAGATATCACTGCCTTTTGTATCAGTTAGACATTGATAAATAACTATGGCTTGCCCCCTCAGGCTTGTATTTTGATCTTATAGATGGTTGTCTACCCTCTCAGAAGCAACCCATAAACCATAACACACAGAAAAACCAGTTAGAAGAAATTAGACCATCTCTTTTAAGATAAATAAATCCCCATTAAATTTGGTTAATTTTGAAAAAGAAAACATTAAAAAAATATGTCCAGGAGTTTCTCTTTGTCTGATGACTTTTTTGCTACTGGAAACATTATAAACATTCTCAGTAGAATGAAAACATTTTCTAGTTACCTGCTACTCCTTAATTTCAGTTGAATTTTGTCATAATATAGTCTCGTCACAGGACTTAATCTAAGTTCCTTGTACAAAATCAGAAACTGAGGAAAATGAACTAACACTTAGCTCATTGCTCAAGCCCAGTTGCTAACACTTGTTTTATTTTCTTTACCCTATATCAGTGTGTCTTTACAGAGAGAATGCCCCTTCTCTGTGTCGTGGTGTAAAGTTTTTTTCCAGGAATTGGATGAATTTAGAGCTTCAGAGGGCCAGTGTACATTTCGCTAAGGAGATGTAAACTGGTTCCATTTACTTGCTGGAGTTTTAATTTTCAGGTTTTCATAAATAGTGATGTAATAAAGTTACCCACATGTTACTATTTCTTAAGAGTATCTTCTTGGGCTGAGGATTTGGGTTAGGGAATAAATCACTTGCTCTGTAAGTGTGAGTACCTGAGTTTAGATTCCCCAAACCCCGTAAAAGCCAGATGCAGCAGCGTGTCTATAATGACAGCCTCCTCCTGAGACAGCAGATGAAGGAAAGAGAATCCTAGATGCTAGAGAATAACTAAGATAGACTTCCTCCAGCGAGGACCCACATGAGGTTTTCTTCTGACCTCCACACACACTGTACGATGTGCATGCGCGTACACACACACAAAGATAATAAACATATTTCTCAAAAGAAGATTGAACAGAAGTCTACATAGACTATGTACTGCTCTTGGAGTATGTAAGAAGGATTGTAATTTGAGATGTAGACTGAGGATGTTGGTTTCAGAGTTAGCATAAGAACTGCCTAAGTGTGGCACAGAAATTACTGACATTGCTGTCAGCAGTACGCTGGGTTTGTATTCCAGAAACTCGTGATGTAGTGTGAGGGATCAAGGTGGAGCTTGTTTTGTGTAGAAACTCCTCACTCATCCAATTTCCTGTTGTGTCGTTTGGTTTTAGACACAGCTGCGAATCGATTCGTTCTTTAGACTGGCCCAACAGGAGAAGCAGGATGCTAGACACATTAAGAGCCAGAGACTGAACCGCGCGGTGACGTGCCTGCTGAGGAAAGAAAGGGAAGAGGCAGCCAGTGAGGTGGAGACAGCTGCCGTTGCCATGGAGAAAGATTCTGCCACCCTGGATGAGGCGAAAGGGAAAACCTGGAAGAGAAACCTAACAGAGAACTTGAGAGAGACATCATTCCCTAAAAAGAAGAGGCCTTTGGATGCTACGCAAGAAGATAAGAGTGGTGGGTTTCTTGGGGACCCCTTCCTCTCAGAATCACCTGGGAAGTCTTCTGGTGAGAATGCTTCAGGTGAGGTGGTGAACATACAGACAGGAGCGGCTCAGAAGTCAAAAATCACCTCTTCAGAGTTGCCTGACTTAGTGAGGGACGTCCACGTGAAGGAAGGTGGTGTGACTACGAGCAGCTCCAGCGATGACGAGGAGGAGAAAGCGAGGGCTGTCCTGGTAACCGCCAGACCTGTGTTTGGGAAGAAAAAAGGGAAGCTGAGAAGTGGGAGGGGGAGAAAAAGGAAGGCCTAATTAAATATGGATCTTATTTGAAAGAACATTTTATAATGAATTTGTATTGAGGACATAAGATTAAATCTCTTTGTACAGCCTGTGTTTTGAATGTGTTTGTGTGTGTTTTTCAGTATGTATATATATATATATATATATTTTTTTTTTAAATTAATTAATTTTTTTTTTTTTGAGGTAGGTTCTCGCTCTAGACCGGGCTGACCTGGAATTCACTATGTAGACTCAGGGTGGTCTCTAACTCATGGTGATCCTTCTAGTGCTGCCTCCCGAGTGCTGGGATTAAAGGCATGCACCACCACGCCCCACTCTTTATTTTTTATTTATTTTATTTTTTTATTTTTGAGGCAGGGTCTCACTGTAGCCCAGGCTGACCTGGAACTCACTCTGTAGTTCTAGACTGGCCTCCAGTTCCCAGCAATCCTCCTACCTCTGGCTCTCCAGTGCTGAGATTAACAGTGTACACCACCACGTTCAGCTGTTTTTAAATATGGATGCTAAACTCGACAGTGTTTCAGTTGTTATATTTTTTCTAGTGTTTTCCACCTCATCCAGCACTTGCCTGTATTTAAGGCACTGCTATTACCTTAACACTGTACGGCACTTTCAGACCACATTATGAGGAAGCGAAGGGTTTATACTGATCGCACTCACCCTCGGTGTGCACTCCCTGTGACTGGCTGGGACAAGAGGAAAGGTCTCTTACCTTCCAACCCACAGTGGCGGCAGTTCCACCAACCAATCAGCCCTCGCTCCCCACAGTTGCTATTTCCCTCGGCTCCTTTGATCCTCATACCCCGAGAATATTGGAAGAAAACTGAGGTTTTAGCAAATAACTAGGAATGCTAAATGGGGAACATCATTCTACCTGTGAGCTCAAACTGGGGGAACCTCTGCTTCTGCTAAAAGTGGATTTGGGGGCTTGGGGCTTTGAGGGGTAGGTTGTAGGGGTCAGTGATATTGACAATGCTTGTTCCAGCTGCTCCTGCTGACGCCTTCAGTGAGTTCTCCTGAACTACTGGTTGCTCAGGGTGCAGAAGTCCTAGGAGTCCTGCCAGCTAATGCAGTACTGAGGTCCTTAGCATCAGCATCGGTGCCCTGTGCAGCCTGTCCTCTGTCCTCTCAGCATCCCCCCCATTCTCCTCCCTTGGCTGTCAAAGCCTCACCAAAGAATACATACTGAGAAAGGTTGGTGCCCGTCAAGTACTTTCGGATGACACCTTGTTTAGGCTCTCACATTTATACTTACTTTGAGTGTGATGCGTGTGTGCAGATGTGTGTACTGTGTGCATGTGTGCAAAGGAGAACATTGAATATCCTCCAGTATTGCTCATCTGCTTGTTTCCTTGAGACAGAGTCTCTCACTGGACCCAGAGCTGCCATTCTGTCAGTCATTCTGGATGACCAGCAACCCCAGAGATACTCTAGTTTCCACTCTCCAAGGGAATGGGGTTACATGCGTGTTTAGCCGGGTGCTAGGGAAATGATGCTTACATGGCAAAAGGTTTAAAGTGCCTTTAACCATCTCTCCAGGCCTCATACTTACTCTTCAGGAAACTTGTCAAACATTTGAACCACAGTGACTACATCACTCATTATTTCTTCCTAACTTCAGATCTCTTCTAAGACTTCTCGCAGCTCTATTCTAAAAGTCAATACCTTCCATAGAATAATCTCACCTCTTTTGTTTCTTTAAAAACTATTTATTTTGGAGCTGGAGAGATGGTTCAGCTGTTAAGGCACTTGCCTACAAAACCTAATGACCTGAGTTTGATTCCCCAGTACTCATGTAAAGGTAGATGCACAAAGTGATGCATACATCTGGAGCTTGTTTGCAGTGGCTAGAGGCCCTGGAACACCCATTCACTCTATTTCTCTGTGTCTGTCTCTTCCGCTTGGAGAAAATAAAAATCAATATATTTAAAAAGTTATTTATTTTGTTAGTATGTATGTATATGGTGATGTGTGTGTATGTGCGTGTGTGTATGTGTATGTGCATGTGTGTGTATGGTGGTGTGTGTGTATGTACATGTATGTATGTATATGTATGTGTGTGGTGATGTGTGTGTGTGCATGCATGGGCATGTGTGTGCACAGTGCATGTGTGGTAATCAAAAGACAACCTCGGTATTGGTCCTCTCACTCTGTTTAAGTCAATGACTCCCTTGTTTTGCCAATATGGGAAGGCAAGAGTAGCTGGCCCTGTGACCTTCAGGATTCCCTGAGACCATCCCATTGGTGTAGGCATACTGGGGTTACAGATGCACAAACCACTTTTGCATCATGCTTTATGTGTGTGCTTGGGATCTGAACTCTGGTAGACAGGCTTTCAGATCAAGTACCTTTAACCATTGGACCATCTTCCCACCCCATCACATCTTTTCTTAATGCTTATTTTCTCTGGAGGTATTTGATATAAACATTTTAGGTATCCAGGGTGGGGAACATTATCTTTTTAATATTAATCACATTTTTAAGGCGACTGGCAATTGAGAGGTGTTTTCTTGTTTATTATGGATAGATAATGGTAGTTTTGCCAAAAATTTAAGTTTTGTTGACCATCAATTTTAGTTTGTTTTTCACTGTGTTTGCACAAGTTGGTATATCTGTAATTTCTGATGGTGACTATTATACATATTGTCTCTGAAGGCGGATTCACTAGCAGACCCCCCCGTGTGCAATGGTCTAAGTTACAGCATCATTTCTCACTCAGCACTGGGCTGGGCTGCCCTTGTGGAGTTACCCAGAGCCCCAGGCTCTCAGCATCACCTAGGGTTCTCCCTAGCTTTTCGGGCCTCTTCTGGTGGTTGCCACATTTGGAAAAGCAGGATGCCACAGTAAGACTAGATAAAGCACTTTTCCATTTTGTTGACCTGAACTGAATGCCAGGGCACACTCAGACATGCTCCAAGCTATAATTTCTACCTGGTTTGTGTGCCTAGGGCAATCAATGGGTCATCAGAACCAGAAGCAGCAGGGTAGGTAACAGCAGTTTGGTAGTCTTTGCCTCTTTTTTTTCTTTCTTTCTCATAACCATGTGATCAAAGGATAATTACAAAGGATGTTACAAGGGAAGAAACAGGTTTAGAAACATTAATAGGCTTTATCTAATCCACACATGTAATTTCTGGTTCAAAAATTTAAGGGAATAGGTTTAAAACAAGCTCATCACTCTTCAAAGCCAGCTGAACTACCTGCAATTTGTTTGGGATGATGGCCGTCATCTATAATGGTATATTTCAGTTTATTTTTAATTTTTTCTCCATTTACTGTTAAACCTATATTTTCTTTTTTTTTTTTTTTAGAGGAATGGGTTTATTTGGCTTACGGACTCGAGGGGAGACTCCATTCTGGCAGGGAAAGCGATGGCATGAGCAGAGGGCTGGACATCACCTCTGCCACAGCACTGCAAACAGCGGCAGGAAGGTGTGCCCTAAACCTATATTTTCAATTCTTTACCTCATTGAGTGTTAATTTTCCTTATATTTTTTGATCATTTTAATCCCACTTACTTTGAAGTCTACCAATTCCAATATTTGAGTGACCTGTGAGTTTCTTGCCTATGTTTTGGTATGCTTGGTGAATTTTGACTGCTGGCCATTCTGTGTGAATGGCTCTCTCTCTCAAAAGGACTCTCGAAGGTTGGACAGGCAGCAGGGGACAGGTCACCTCATTTCCTAATTCAAGTCTGATGTGCAATCATGGTAAGACTTCACTTTTCTCATTGCTAGAAAACTTTTAGATGTGTCAACTGGAAGCCTGGAGAATGCCTCTCCTAAAGTTCTTCCAGTTTTTGCCTCTTTCTGCTTGGAAAATGACCCTCTAAACATCTTAATTAGCAAATTCTGAGTGGAAATGCTGAGTGTGGTCTTCTGTCTCCATCCCCTCCTAGAGTCCTGGGCTCTCCCTTCCAGGCTGTTCTCCAGCTACATATTCCTTGTGTGAGGATGCCCAAAACTTTGCTGGGTGTGTGTGTGTGTGTGTGTGTGCTCATGGGGGGGAGGGTTGCCTGTTGTCCTCTGACCCATCAGTGCCGTAGGAAGAAGCAACTTAAGGAAGAAGGATTCATTTGGGCTCATAATTTGAGCCTATCATGATGGGAAGGGTACGGAGGTAGGATTTGGTTTATTCCTGGGTGCATCAGGAAGCAGAAATGAGCTGGAAGTAGAGCTGAGTTGTTACGTTCCAGGCCCTCCCATCAGCGGCCCATCTCCAGACAGGTTTCACCTAAAAGTCTTAAAATTTCCCTAATACTGAGTTGTGGCCCATCTAACCCTACCAACTGACTGTAGGCCTATAGCAGAGATTCTCGCAAGAGATGAGCCACCACAGTCATACGGTGGAGGATCCACATGGAGCCCCGCAGAGAATGACGGGATGAACAAGGGACCCACAGCCACAGCCATTCAATCAACACAGGATAAGCCAGGGGGACAGAAACCAACAATTTTCAACACAAAGCCCCCTAAGCGCACAACATTAAAGCAGCCTTAATACTCACCCACCACGACTCAGGAACTGAGCAGAAGAGGGGGTGGAAAGATTGTGAGAGCCGTTGTGGGGGAGGCTATCCAGAGGCATGACACCCCTCAGTAACAACACACTTGGGCCAGGAGAACCAGGCTGAGTACTAGGCTATCCATGGTCCCCTGCCACAAGGACTGATCCAGACGACCCACGGAAGAGGATATCCAGCTGATTGGTGATGGGGAACTGGGGATAACAACTCATTGTTTGCCCACTAAATAATGTAACTCATTATGGTCAATAAATATATATATTTAAAAAATTTTCCTAATACCGACACCAGCTGGAGACCAAGTGTTCAAATGCCAGTCTGTGGAGGACATTTCACATCCAAACTGCAATAACCAATACTCAGCAGTGCCTGGGATTCTTGGCTACCTTGTCCATCTTGTGATACTGTACACACACAGCTGGAGGATCCCTGAAATACTCATTTCTGGGTTGGTCACAGTCATGGCTTTAGGAGTTCTGTACCCTAAGTAAACCACCACCGAGGACTACAGGATCCTTCCAATAGCTCCCCCCAAAAGGTAGATGCTTTTGATTCCTCAAGGAATTATTCATATTCTAAGAGTCAAAAAGAGAGTCTGTCCTCTGCTCAAAATTAACTGCCTGTGAATAGTAGTGTACATTGTTCAGGATTTTGAAATTTCTAGAATACTTTATCTGTAATTTCATTCTGCAAACACAAATCATGTGCCCTGTCATCCTGTTTTGTAGATGAGGAAAGTTGGGAAACAGAGTAAGTAGAATGGCCTGAAATCACTAGTGGTCTAACAGGAATAACTAACAGCTTCATGCTTCCTGCAGCATTAAACTGGCCGCTGCTCAGCTGTCTGCCTCGTGGTATGAAGTACTTCTTGGAAGCTGTACGCCTCCTAAGTTTACGCCATCAATTGGCTTTCCCTCTAGAAACTTAAGGAGAACATTTTCAGTGAGTGATGAGCGGAATTTATGTTTCCTGAGATATGCGCCTCAAAGGAACATATCTACGATGCTGTTTGTTCAGTCCCAACAGGAAGGAGTCATGGTCATTTGATTCCTGGGAGCAGAGCAATGTTACGCGCATGCTGTTGTAGTTTTCGGATTCTCAAAACAGTGTTCACACCCAGATAGGTGACATAAAAAAGTACGTGGCTTCTGTTCCTCAGGACGTCATAGCTACAGAGTCCTAGAATAACTCTTGGCATTGAAGTTGAAAAAGTGGGTTGCTTCCTTCAAAGTCCTCACTCTCTTGCTGGAGTGGTGTGTATTCACCTGTTGGCTCTCTAGCTCTGTTCTTGAGACATGGAACATTCTACTGTCCTCTAGTCCTTTAGTTCTGGGCGTTGCAGACTCGTTGCTATGCAGCCAGAGGCGTGGAAGCTGCAGCTGTTGGGACCCTAATCCCTCCTGCCTGGACTGAGCCCATGTGTACAGTAGAGAACTGTGTGATCTGGGGACAGTCTGTCGAACACTCGCAGAGGTCTCTGCAGCAAAGTTCAGGTTGTTGGTGATGCTTTCACACCTTCTGTAAACTCAGGTAGATCCAGCCTTGACGTGCAGTAAGTATTCATCTTCAGAGAGGAAGGTAAAAATCATAAAGCCTGCTTTCTTTAATAGAAGACACAGGAAGCTGGGAGCCGAGTAGTGTGTGTCTTGCTGTTGCTTCTGCTGAGCAACCTTGATGATTTCATTTGACCTTTGGTTTTCTTCGTGTGTTGTAGGGAAGGTTATTTGGCTTATAACTCCCTGAGGCATGCTGTAAAGGAAAATGTGTTCTGTGAAATATGTTCTGGGATTCTTGGAAGAAAGGGGTGTCATATTTATGATGGTACAGTGACAGTTTGTTATATGACACCAAATCAAGCAGTAGAAACATTAAGTTGTCTTCAAAGACTGAAAGCTTGTTTAAGCTATTTCCATTTATCATCTTGACTTGGTGGTAGACAACACTTGAACTTCAGTTCTCAATGCTTGTAGAGATGGTGTGGACTCTTTAAGGAAGAAGACCACTCAGAAGACTTTTGGGTGGTTGGGGTCAGTTGAATGTGCTAGTGATACATGGGTGAGAACCATCAACTCTGTCCATTGCTAGGAAGCTTTGTTTTAGATTACTATTTAGAGTTTTCATAGTACTGAACAGAACAGATCTCCTCACAATCTTTAAATCACTTCTTAGACTTTATGATGGTTGTCTTACTAGTCAGCATGATAATGAAGTCTGTAACAGCTGAGGCAGTTGCTGGTGGGGATATGTTTTCTTTCTTTACTAGTTTTTGGAGTTCCTGACTTTGAAACCATTGCCTTCATTTTGATTTAAATAGATGGTGTGTCTATGGGTTTATATGGTCTTTCTTAAATCATGCTTTCTTAAAAAGTGATATTTCACTCTAGTTTTCTCAGGCCTATGAAAGTATAGATATATTCAATGCACATATTGAATTAATTATGTCATTTGTTATTTTAATGTATCATTGGCCTAGTGTTCAAGAAATGATCGGGAAAGTACTACCATATCACCATCTGTTAATTCAGCAATCAATGGATCCAGAAGTTCAGAAAGGTAAATAATGTTGTTCTTATAATATGGCCAGTGCTGAGAGATGAAACAATTAATAGAAAACAAAAATCCTACATTTATAGTCTTAGTTAATATTTTAAAGGGATTTAGACTTTATTAATTGCATATTATGTCTTGGCTTGTGCTATTTGGCAAATATCTCCAATAATGTTTAATGTATACTGTTAAACCTCTGTGGTCCTAGTAATATGTTAGAGGTAATTTGACAATAAGTACATAGAAACTTGCAAAAAACACTTAGAGCTTTTCTTTGATTTACAAAGGAATGATTTTATTACCAAATGCCCTATACTTGATATAACACATTATCATGACTAAAACACATTATTGTAATTCCTAAGTTATTTCAGATAAAAAGTCTGCAAGAGACATCAAAACAGTTTTATATGGGGCTGAAGAGATGGTTCAGCGGTTAGAGGTGTTTGTGTACAAAGCCTGAAGGCCTGGGTTCGAGTCCCCAGTACACACGATGCACAAAGTGGGGCATGTGTCTGGAGTTTGGTTGCAGTGGCACTAGACCCTGATGTGCCCATTCTCTCTCTCTATCTCTGTCCCTCTACTTGCAAATAAATAAATTTGACTTACAAAACAGTTTTATGTAAAAATTTTTAAAAATATACATGCTTAGATCAGAGATGAAGTTAGGCTATAAAATATCTTTAACATGTATTTATGATCCATCCCTTTGACTGCTAATTAGAGGCAAAAGTATATAATATAATTTGACCCCTAGCCGTAAAAAGAATTTAAATTTGAATTCTACAACCAGTATAATTACTTGAAATTTATCCAAAGTTTTCAGTCTTACATATGAAGTGCAATTTGGCATGGATTATAAAATATAAGTGCCTACATTGAGATAAAAGTGTCTAATTCTTTTTTAATGTTTTCTTTTTATTTATTTATTTGCAAGCAGAGAGAGAGAAAGAGAGGAGAGAGAGAGAATGGGTACATCAGGACCTCTTGTTACTGCAAAGGAACTCCAGATACACGTGTCACTTTGTGCATCTGGCTTTACACTGGTACTGGGGAATCAAATCCAGCAAGCACGTTTAACAGCTAAGCCATCTCCCCAGCACGCCCACTCAGAAAAGTACCTGAGGCTAGAAAAGTATCACAGGCTAGAAGAATTGCTGTTTTTGTAGACCAGGTCTTGTTGTTGTTGTTATTGTGTAGGTGTGTGTAATGTGGTTTGGTGGAGTATGCATGTTGTAGTCAGCCACACACTGCTGGGATGAATCTTCAAACCAGGCACAATTTGGGGGAGGAAAGTATTTACTGAAACTGCAGATTGAGGGGAAGTTCCGTAACAGCGAAAGAGGCTAGCCCTCTTTCACAGGTCCAAGCAGAGAGAAAAACTCATCACCAACACCACACACACAGAACAGGGAACAAGCAGGAGGGGACAAGGAGAGAATTTCTTCCCCTTTATATAGGCTTAGGGTGGGGTCTTGCAATCTTATCCCAGACTTAATGGTTTCCTGAGTCTCTGGAATTTCCTTTTTGCACTACCCACACAGGAAAGGATATTTACTTCTAGTTTCTTTGAGCTTCTTTACATCCTGCCCCCTACTGAGAGGGTGCCTTCCTGTACACATCCTCAGAGACCCACCCAAGATAATTAAAAAGATCAAGTTGACAACAAAACCTAACCATCACAATGCATATCTATGTGCCCTTGTGGTGCCCAGTGACCTTGACTGTGGTGGCTGGAGCCAAACATAAGATGCCCCTCCATTGCTATTCTCCCCATTTTTTATTTGAGCCTGAGTCTCTTATTGATACCAGAGATTGTTGTTTTTGAAAGCTCCCTACCTCCTTGGTGTCTGCTTTCCTTTGTAGGACTAGGGTTACAGGCCATACCCAGCTTCACGTGGCACCAGGAGATTTGAACTGGCAGTCACAGCTCCTTCAGGCCTTCATGCTTGTGCAGGAAGTACACTTAACCACTGAGCCATCTCTCTAGTCCCTGTCAAACAATTCTAATACCAGATTACCTTGCTTTTTTCTCCTTGTCCCTTGTATGTAAACACACTGTTAGATGTTTCCTAAGTAGTTTAGTCCTCTTTCTTTTCTTTTCTTTTCTTTGTGGCTACCCAGGGAGCTTCTAACCAGGTGAGCCTATCTGTAGGCAGAGCTGGATGAAAGCCCAGAGTTGGCAGCCTACCTGCTTAAACATCAACACTTTCTCTGTAGAGATTCTTTCAGACCTAAGCATAGAAGTTGTAATCACATAGAGAATCCAGCTCTTTTTAGATAATTTGAATGAAAATCCAATTTCTGTGTGGTTTATGAATAAAATTACACCATTATCATTACCATTAGTAACAATTCTTGGTTTCAACTGTGCATATGATAATTTGGCAAATCACAAAGGAAGCAGAGAAAGTTCAAGGTAGGGTTCAGATAGAAGGAGGATTACAATATTTTACAACATGAGCAAATGCACCCCATAATCATCAATGTAGCCAATTAAAGCTTTAAATGTGTTCAGATACACAACGCTAAGGGGATTAAGTATGTGCTACTGGAGATGAACCAGATGGCATTTTTTTTTTTTGGCAAGGCTTTCATCAAAGGGAGGAACACTTGGTTCTCAAGAACTGAAGGCTATCCATTTATCCTGTCCTAAGGCTTGGAAGGAATAGAGCAAACCCATCTTGGTTCTAGTATTTCACCACTGGCACTAACACCTGTGGGTTACAAGCGTCACTTATGTATACTCAGATTAAAACTACAGTAAATGCTAACATTTTCTTTCTGTGTATCTAGCAGTATATAACCTCACTTGTCTAAAGACTCATCACCTTAACTGTTCCAAACACTTTATGTGACCTGTCCCATACCAGCAGCTCCTCTAGTGGAGGGTTGATGATAGCAGTCTCTTCTGGTCTTTAGCCATGGGCAGACTCACCCTTAGCCCTCATCCAAGGTTCTTGGATGTCTATGTTCAGCCACACCCAAATCTGTTGCTTCAGTTGCTTAGTTAACACCATACCTACTACCCTGTGTCAGGTTGGTTCCCTCCATAAGTAATTCCAAAATGGGTTCAACATATGATCTGGAATAAATGTTTCTGGGAAATACTTTCAGATCCCAACATAGGTACCCAACATGTAAGAGGAGAGGGAATTGAATAGTTTTGGTAGAAAGCCCCATCACCTGTTTCACAGGTTGAAGAAAGTCTCAGGTAGTCTAACAGGAGAGTCCTCGAAAAGAGCTGACCACAAGAGCTGTGACCTGCAGGGATGGTGTCTCTAGCAGGCAGCCTCAGTGCGATGCAGTCTCCCCCTCCACCCCCAAAATCTTTTATTTATTTGTATCCAAAGAGAAGCAGAGTACAGAGAGAAAGAGAGAGACAGAGACAGAGAGATGGGCATGCCAGGGCCTCCAGCCACTACTAATGAACAAACTCTAGATGCATATGCATTTGGCTTTACTTGGGTTCTGGGGAATCAAACCTGGATACTTAGGCTTTGCAGGCAACCACCTTTATTGCTGAGCCATCTCTCCAGTCCCCTTGAATAATTGTTTTTTTAACATTCAGATCTTGTCACATTTGTCTTCTGTTTAAAATTCTTTAGTGCCTCACTATTTCCTATGAGTTGAAATCAAGACTTCCCAGCATGGCATAAGGTATCTGATTTCATGCTACTACGCCACTTATCTTATATTCTAGTTCTCAGACTTTTCCAAATTGGAAAATTGGCCAAGAGACTTTATTGCCAGTGGGCTTTTGCACACATCTTTGTTGCTGTATAGCACGTCTTCCCTTATTTGACTGCAAACTCATGAGCATGAAGGATTGTAGCTGTTGATCTCTGGGAGATGTACAACTTACCACTTTTGAAGTGTCTGGTGAAGTCTCTGTAAGTACTTACAGGTTGCTCTGTCTTCATAGTCATATTGATCAGGTGCTCGGTGAATGAGCAGCATTAGTGACAACGTCGCTCTAGGCTGCTCGTTAGTGAGGAGCTTGCACTTCTGGTCACTACTCAGTTGTCTTTCTTCAGGACCTCGAATGAGGGTTTTCTCAGGGCATCACATGAAAATCTCTCAGGAGGATTTTCATAAATCTACTGATTTGTATTAGTAGGTAATGTGGATTTTATGAATAACATTGCTTTAAAAGGTGAAAAAGAAAGTTTGGCCAGTTGTGGCTTTCTTGAGGAAATCTATCAAACTATGAGGCAGTATATCGATCTGCTAGTCAGAGTCCTATAGCACACACCATGGTTGATGTGAGAATCACTCACAAGCACATTTCAAATGTTTGAAAAGTAACCTGAATAAATAGATGCTATGTTTCCACATGTTAAATCGATAATAACTTAAATGTACCAATTTGCTTCAGATGTCTTCAAAACTCAGATTTGGATGTGAAGTTTCAATGTAGGTTACTGTCCCCAAGGGACATTTGTCACTTCTTCAGAAGCACACAGCTTCATACTTGGTTTCTCAGCTATGCCTGCTGCCTTCATTCAGTCTTGCTGCCGTTTGCATAGATCGTTCCAACAGCTTTCTAATTAGCTTCTCATGTTGCTGCTCCTTCAGCGACGGCTGCCAGATGGAGCCTGTAAATATCACATCTGATCATGTCTGTCCCTGGCCCAACCATCTTAGTGGGCTCTTCCTCCCCTTATAGAACAGGTCATTGTTGCACCTGTCTGATCCCAACCTGCTCTTTCAGCCTGATCTACAATGATCTTCAGAGGCATTCTGACCTGTTGACAGCTCCCTGAGGACAAACGTCGCCTCCTTTAGAAGGCTGTTCTGGTTCAACCACATGGCTTCCTAGCACTCGAGACATCTCGAGACATCTCTTTCACAGAACATCCTCGATGTTCATATAGTGTGTTTGTTTCCCTTTCATGAACAACGAAGCACATTTCAAGTACAATTTAATTTCTTTTTTAACTTTATATTTTATTTGCAAGGAGAGAGACAGAGAGACAGAGAGAGACACAAATGGGCATACCATAGCCTCCAGCTGCTACATTTGGGATCTGGATGCATCCACCACTTTGTGTATCTGGCTTTACAGGGTACTGGGGAATCAAACCTGAGTTGTTAGGCTTTGCAGGCAAGCACTTTAGCCGCTGAGCAATCTCTCCAGCCCAATTTAATTTCTTTTTGTTGTTTTCCTTTTGCATCCTGAGACATCTTGCTAAAGAGGAGTTTCTTTTCTTCTGGAAAGACATGAAATACAGTATTGTTTGATCTACTTGATTAGTTACAGACCTTGTACCTTTTTGAAACTAAACAGAACATCAGACAGGAAATATCTGTGGAATCTTTTCAGGAATTTGTTTCAGTACAAGAGCCCAAAATATCACCGAAGTGTTCAGAATTGTGTATTTCATGTTAGCCCGTGGCCATTTACTAATCTGAACATATCTTTAACACCTTTTTATAACTCTGAATGCCTTTCTGAAAAGCACATGACATTCATCTTTGAATAGGAGATCAGTTGACTGACAGTCTCCCTCTTAGTGAGTGGATCTGACTTGAAATCTTGCTGACAGGATTTCATGACAGCCCTCAAATGGGAGCCTGCTTTCACTTGTCATTGCTATTCAAGAATTGGTGTTTTTCCTCTCTTTTAGTGTATTTCTTTGCTCTGACCCTTCCGCTTATTATTCTCGTTGACCTCAAAGATCTAAAAGAGAAGAATGTAGACAGAGCCCCTGTTTCTGAAGGTCGGCAACAATCCAGTGGTGAGGGGCAATTCACCGATGAATTCTCCTCAAGAATACCGTCATCATACTGTGGCAGAATCTCACTAATTTCCACTTCACACTTGAAATCCTTTCAGTTCTCAGGAGAGCAGGAACACCTGGCAGACTTTAAATCACCAGCAACAAAGATTAGGAGCAGAAAAACGGTGCTAAGACTGTTTTGAGGGATGAAAAAGCATTAAAATAGTCAAGCCTGAGATGGTGACATAATTGTAAAATGATGTCTTGATTATGTTTTATTTTAATATTTGTTTCAATCTTAAATTCATCAAGAACATCATATTGTAAAATGATACAGCCTTTCTCTCAAGCACAGACATAAGGAGGTTTCTGCTTCCCACACAAAGAAGCCAAGGTCCAACATCTGTGTGAAACTATCCAGTTTTAGTTGCTTGTCATGGGGCCTGGGAGGTAGTAAACAAAGAGAGAATATATGTAGAAAAGTTATTCTTTGGAAATATATATTAGCATTTCACGGTATGATAATGTTATTAATTGTTGGAGGAAAATGGCTCTTCCATTCTTCACTAAAAACCAACCAAACACTATTTGCTAATTCATTCCTGTTTTTCAATGTTCAAGCCCATACATATCCAGCAAACAATGGACCCTATGCTTTGAAGAATATGCTCTTTGTAAATTACATTTGGAGTTACTTCCTCCCTTTTATTACAATAAAAATACCCTAGGGTCACCTCTGGGATACTGCACCTATTTTTTGCCACATTCCAGTTGAAAGATTCTTGTCACATTGAAATAGGTGGTGTTATTACTATAATTTAATATTAAACACAACTTTTTTATTTAAGTAATTCCTGCTGTATTCAAACTGTTGCCTTGGGGCTAATAAGATGGCTCAGCCATTATAGGTGCTTCTTGCATGCCTGCCAGCCCAAGTTTGATTCCCCAGTACCCACATATAGCTGGACAGAGTGGTGCGACCACGTGTCTGTGATCGCAATGGGAGGTGGAACCAGTCTCTTCTGGTAGCTCACTGCAGGGGCAGCAGAAGACCCTGTCTCCAGCAAGGTAGGTGGAGAGGATAAACACCCCAGGACTGTCCTCAGACATCCATGTGCATGCAGAGGCTCATGTCCATTCACTCAAGTCATACACACCAAGCACGCATACACACACACACACAAAAAAAAAAAAAACAAAAAACCTTAAACCTTTATATCAATGCTCATACTGAGAAAATAGAAAACCATTGGTGTTTTTTTTTTAAATGGAGGGCGTTAATATATGAACATGCTGTAATTTGATCATGTTCCCGTCCTGTTGTCCTGTCTGTCCCCTGTCCCCCACCCTCCATCTGCCGAGGACCTTCCTCTTTCAAGGTGGTTCTTCCTCTGTTTTGTCGTCTCATTCCTCCATTAAGATGGAAATAATTGCTTGTGTTTGCTTTTAAAATCCGCCTGCTGCATCTAGACAAATTATTTGTTCTGTTATCAAAAATTTAGAGTTTTCTTTCCCCTCTGTGTATTGCTGCTGAGGGGGGTGATGTCTCTGGATATTCTCCCCACCATGGCTCTTACATTCTTACCGCCCCCTCTTCCACTCAGTTCCCTGAGTCATGTTGGGTGAGTTTTGAGTCTGCTTTGTTGTTGAAATCTTAAGTATCTCTGGATCTTTGCCCTGGGTTGTGTTGGGTATCGTTGGTGCAGTTCATAACCCCCTAACCTGTGGACAGATCCAGTATACACACCAAGTAAGTACCCCAGTGGTTAGGGGACAGAGAGGAGAGAAACCATGTGTTGCGGTCAACTTCCTAGTTGCTGCGCAGAAAGAACGCAAGCAAAAGTGGCTTGTGGAGGAATAGGTTTATTTGGCTTACGGACTCGAAGGGAGACTCCATCCTGGCAGGGAAAACGGTGACATGAGCAGAGGGGTGGACATCACCTCTGCCACAGCACTGCAAGCAGCGGCAGGAAGGTGTGCCAAATACTGGCAGGGGAAGCTGGTTTATAACCCCAAAAGCCCGCCCCCAACAACACAGCTCTAGCGAGGTTGTAATTCCCTAACTGCTATCAGCTGAGGATCGATTACCCAGAACACATTCATTTGTTTGTGGGGGACACCTGGATCAAACCATGACACCATGTATATACTTATTCATAATAAAGATATTAAAAATTTAGAGTTTTATTAGTTACTTCAAGTGACCCTTGAACATTTTATCAACATGGTTCTTAGACATGTCCTATTTCTTTTTTGACAAATTGTTTTAAGCAGCTAAGTTCAGGATGTTTTGTTCTCATAGTATGAATTATGGCAATTTTTATGAGGGTTACTTCTTCTAAAGTATTTACAAATACAAAAGAATATTAATATCAAGCATCACTTAAAATTTCCTCAACCTAGCAGTGTTTTCTATATGACATATAATTAATTTTATGTTATGATATATGATGGATATAGCCATGCTCTTTTAGAGCCCATGTGCAATTAATAGTGGTTTTAGTTGTTCAGTAAAACTTTCATTTCCTTGAGAAGGTAAAGGTGTACTTGATCTCAAAGTAGAATGACTGGCTCTGTTCAGATAGATGGTGTGAAAAGCCAGGAATACATTTGCGGTACCACTCGTTAGCCAGCAGACTAATCTGGCCAACTAACCTTTCAAGTCAGAGATGTCAGACTGTCCCAGTAAATATCCACTGGCCAAGTTTTTATATCAAAGACTGGAACTTCAGTAGATGCTCCCGGGATTTGGTGTACTCTAACATCATTAATCCCTGAAACCTTAGGTGACTTGTCAGAGGAGCGTTCCGTCGTTTATAAGGAACCAGCTAGGAGCCCCGAGAGGGCACACTCAGTTAAAGGTCAAGGAAGCAATTAATGTTCTCTGCTTTTCCCCAAAGAACTTCCACAGCGAATGCTGCCTCCACTTCAGTCCTCGCACAGTGAACGCATATAGGGAAATGAAAGTTAAAGTTCATCTCAAACACATCAGCAACCATATTTGGTTCTTGGCGCTCTCCCTGAATATAAATGCCTACACTTATTTAAGGAGAATTACGCTTCTTGAAGGATAATGGTATTTTATTTATTTTCACTGTATATCTGAGCTCCAAATATTTGTGGGAGTGAGAGAGTGGGGCGGTGGACTGGTGCTTCACTGTGGGCTGTGCCTCACCTGAGTTCTTCTGGGGGATGTGTAGATCTGCCTAGATCCTAACCAGGTGCATGTGCTCACATGCACACACCCACACCAAACATACCCCAGACTTCTAATCTCTTGTTTCTTGGTTCTTCAGTGTTGTGAGAGTGCTTTATTCCATTAGGTCTCTGTGTGTGTGTGTGTGTTGATCCTTGTACACTATCTTCATATGGCTGTGTAGTGGTTTGATTCATATATCTCTCATAAACTCGTGGTGCTTTGAGTGTTTGGTCCTCAGCTGGTGGCAATCTGGCAGGCAGAGCTTTGCTGGAGGAGGTGGAGACCTTAGGTTGCTAGAGCTCAGCTTCCCTCCAGCCAGAGTTCAGCTCACTCTCCTGCTGCTGTTTTCTACCTGCTGTGACAAGGAGGCGATGTCCAGCCTCTGCTCTACCATCTTTCCCTGGCACCACGAAGCTTCCCCTTGAGACTTGTCTGCCAACAATAAACTCCTCCCATCAGCTGCTTTTGGTCAAGTGCTTTCTCCCAGCAACACGAGGGCAGCTGTAACAGGTTATTTATCAGGATGTCTTATTTCCCAGGTGCTATAGTCTCTTGGCGCCCCTCAGGACTGGGGCTTCCTCCTCTCAATATGGAATTACCAACGCTGCAGTTGCCTTCTCATTTTTGGCACAAAGCACCTAACCAAAAGCAGCTAATTGGAGGAAAAGGTTTATTTTGGCTTACAGACTTGATGAGAAGCTCCATGATGGCAGAGAAAACTGTGGCATGAGCAGAGATAGACATCACCTCCTGGCCAACATCAGCTGGACAACAGCAGCAGAACAGTGTGCCAAACACTGGCAAGAGGAAGCTGGTTATAGCATCCATAAGCCTGTCCCAACAATACATCTCCTCCAACAAGACTCCAATTACCAAATTGCCACCAGCTGGGGACCCAACACTCAGGACACATGTGTTTACAGGGGACACTTGACTCGAACCACCACAACCAATATGAGCTGAATATCAGTAAATAGAACCACACCTTTAACAGCCTCATTTAGAAGTTGCATTGTTACTTACTTTACCTTGTTTTTTGGGGGAGCAAATGATGCTGCTGACATCATCCTGGATCTAGTCTGGTGTTCATCCTTATTAAATTTCCCATTATTAGATTCTGGATCCACTGTTACAGTCCATCAAGATACTCAATCTATACACTTCCTGCCTCTAGTACACTGAGATCACCTACTCTTAATGTTAGCTGTCAATCAAACCAATGACAAAAATGTTCATCCTGGGAAGGTGAGAACATATCACTTTTTAGAAAGGTCAAGGGATGGGGGTGGGATTGAAGTCAAGAGTTTAGTAAAATGAACTTTCATTCAGCCCTCCATGTCTTCACGAATGTCCCCTGAGGGACTGCAAGCAGTGATGCATTGCTGATGCTCACATACACTGTGTCTGTGCACTTCCGGCTCCCTGAGGGCAGGAACTCCATCACTGGCTAGCTCCTAGGTTTCCATCCTCCAGCGCTGTGCTAGACTCACACCAGGCTTTCAGTAAGGTTAACTTGTGTAAGAGGATTTTCCCTGGAGTTTTAGAAATCAATCTTTGCTGTGTTATCTCTTCCTATTTGAAGAATCATAAACTGATCTTATTTTATTTTTCATTTGCTTGTTTTTCATCGATTTGTTTCTTCTTTGTACTCATTGTTTTTCTTCATCTTTCACCTTTATTCCGGAGAGAACTAAGTCTAGATTCATAGGCGGTGGGGTAGAGAGAGAAGCGAGTGGGACTCCAGCCAGAGCTGAGACAGCAAAGAGAAGACTTGAAGAATCAAGGGTTGTAAGAATTGATATGAGGAATAAATTGCTTCTCTATCAGTGAAAGTTATGTATTAGATCAGCAGCAGCAGCAGCAACAAGAACAACAATATTTGAGTCCCGTATGGCAGGGGATGTGTTCATCACTTTACATACTGTTACAGTTACCTTCTTATTACTGGGACATAACACTCCACCAAAAGCAGCTAATGCGAGAAAAGTTTATTTTTAATTTTTAAAAAAATAATTTGGCTTAATGTCTCAAGAGGAAGCTCCATGATGGCAGGGGAAAGCATGGCATGAGCAGAGGCTGGATGTCACCTCTGCCACAGCCTGTGGACAATAGTAGCAGGAGAGTGAGCTAAGCTTTGGCTAGGGGGAGCTGGCTAGAACACCCATGGGGACCAATCCTTCAAGGCATATGAGTTTATGGGAGACATCTGATTCAAACCATCACTACATACCATTTCTTGTTTATCTCATTACCATTTAACATAGGTTCTTCTATCCTTCACAGTTTCCATAGTTGGAGACATTTAGAAGTGTGTGTGTGTGTGTGTGTGTGTGTGTGTGTGTGTGTGTGTGTGTGCATGAGTACAGAAGTGCCACAGTGTCTAGAGGTCAGGGGATAACTGCCACACTATCTCATTTAAGGCTGTTGCTCTTTGATACACTGGCCTTGAGCTGCTGGACATCTTCCTGTATCTGCCTCTCGTGTTACTCTCTGGGTGTTGGGATTACAGAAGTGCACCATAGCTTCTATTTTATGTGGGATCTGAGGATCGAACTCAGGTATTCAGGCTTGAGTGAAGAATGCTTTATCCACTGAACCATCTCCCCAGCCCCATGTTTTAAATTACACCATAGATTTTCAATACTTTAAGAAGGAAATGTTGGCTTCTTCATTTATATGTTATATGAACTTGGTTGATTAATAAAGTTCTCTGAGTATTTTACGTTGTGTCATCTAAGAAAATGAAAATGATGATTTTTAAATCACCAAGTTGTTGTAAAAAATCAAGTGAAATATTATCACATAGCAAGTTATGGTGTGGTGTGTCATATCAAGTATGTGCTCAGTAACTGACGATCTGTGTTACCCATTAACTGTATGTCATGCTGTAGATGCTGAGATGCTGTGTATGGTTTCAAAACAACAACAAAAGAATAAATGATAAATAATACAAGGGTGGAATTAAATATTTTTTATTTGAGTAAGGACAAATCATAAAGAATAGACTCCTAGACTACTTATACACCAGGATACCAGGTGTGTACTGTGGAGTCATTTCGATCAACAGAGACATCCTACACTTGCCTTTCTCTTGGTCTACTTGAGTTCATTAGTGTCCTAGAAACATGATGTTTTAAAACATGTCAGTCAGTATGCATTCCCTTTAGTGACTGAAGTAGATCAGTAAACATCACACAGAGGAGGTTGAGATCCAGCTATGAAATTCATAGTTGAGATTCAGGTATGAAATATGTCTTTTCTTACTTTGAAATAGTTTATTAGTTTATTTCACAGAAGGTCAAGAAAGATTCAAAAATAACTTAGATGAAGAAATCCTACATTTCCATCAGGTTCTCTCTCAAGGATTTAAAAAAAAACTTAGGTTTATTACTTTTTGTACACATATAGAATAAAAAGATTCTTTTCTTTAAAATTTTATTTATTTATATGGAGAAAGAGAGAGAGAGAGAATGAGAAAGGGAAAAAGGGAGTGGTGCCAGGGCCTCTTGCAGCGAACCCCAGATGCATGCACCATTTTGTGTACCTGGCTTTATGTGGGCACTAGGGAATCGAACCTGGGCTCTGCAGGCAAGTATCTTAACTGTTGGGCCATCTCTCCAGCCCAAGAGATTCTTTTTAAAAATATATTTATTTATTTATATGAGAGAGACAGAATGAGAAAGAGTATGGTACACCAGGGCCTCCTGCCACTGAAAATGAAATGAACTCCAGATGCATCTGTCACTTTGTGCATCTGGCTTTATATCAGTACTGGGGAATTGAACTTGGGCCATCAGGCTTTGCAAGCAAGTGCCTTTTCCCACTCAGCCACATCCCCAGCCAGAAAAGGTTCCTTATGACATTTTCTTATGATATGTGATATTTGGATCATATTCACCCCCCTGGTCACCCTCCTTTGTTTCTCCCTTTTCTCTCCTCAAGTATTCCCCTTTCTACTTTTTAAAAAAATATTCTTTTTAAAATATTTATTTTTAAGCAGAGAAATACAGAGAGAGAGAGAGAGAGAGAGAGAGAGAGAGAGCGCACCAGGGCCACCACCTTGTGGGTCTGGCATATGTGGGTCCTGGGGAATTGAACCGAGGGCCTCAGGCACTGGAGGCAACTCTTAACCACTGAGCCATCTCTCCACCCCCTTTCTACTTTTAGAATGTAGTCTATATATACATGAGAGAGAGAGAATGTCTATTTGCCTTTCTAATTTCTCTCACATTGTCCTTTCTTCCTCCCTCTCCCATGAGACCTTCCCTCCACAGTCTCCTTTCTACTGTCATATTTAAGAATCTGGATGAAATCTACATGATATTTACCTTTGTGAGTCTGCCTTCTTCTTTCAGAGCTCCGAGGAGACCACAGTGACAAGCAGGTGGTTGCAGAGATCATGGCGAGATGTTTTATTCCTGCCAGGATAACGAGCACTTCTTGGGAAGGCTTTCATTTTGTCGGTCATGAGATTCGGATTACCGAAGCCACAGATTGTTACGGTGCTGTGGTCTGGCCATCGGTATGGTTTCTTACAAAATTTACTGCCCTCAATTTATTTTCCGTTTTTTTTTCATTGTTACATTCTACTTGGAAGAAGAAAACAGATTGTACTGTTTAACTTTTTTACATGAGACAATGTTAAAATTCAGGAATCATACTGTTGGGATCACTACCATCAATTCTATTTCTAACTGTATCAGAATTTGAAGGATAAATAAAATATTTACTCTTTAAGCTATAGTAAGGGATTAGAAGAGCAATCATTTCCTTTTCCTTTCTTTTCTTTTCTTATTTGTGTGTCATGTATGACCTCATGCATGTGGAGGACGGAGGTAGACCTTTGATGTCTTTTAAAAAACTTTTAATTAATTAATTTATTTGAGAGCAAAAGAGAAAGAGACACAAGGAAAGGGTGAGTATGGGCAGGCAGGGCTTTTTGGCACTGCAAATGAATTCAATACTCACATGCCACTTAGCGCATCTAGCCGTAATGGGTACTGGGGGATTGAACCCAGTCTGCCAGGCTTTGCTACTAAATGCCTTTAACCACTGAGGCATCTCATCAGCCCTTGGGTGTCTTTTGAATCACACTTCACTTTTATTCTCTGAGACAGGGTCTCTCGCTGAACCTAGAGCTCGTCATTTTAGTTTGACTAGCTAGCCAGCGAGCCCCAGAACTGGGGCTACAGATATGCCAAGATACCTGCCATTTGACGTGGGTCCAAGGAGACAAGCTCATGTCATTTGCTTACATGCAAGCATTTCACTCATGGAGCCATCTCCACAGCCGAAGCAAAATTTCGTTTCTCATTTTATGGATTTCGTTTGAGTTGAATAAGTTGGACATCTGTATGAGGATCTCACATGCAGGATTTCCTCACAGATCCCCTGCTCTTACCAACTGTCCCACGAAGGCGGCAGATCTGTCCCACTTCCCATCCCAGCCTGCTTGGAAATCATGAGTATTGCTAGAATTTTAAAAACATGGTCCAACCTCAGTCACTACATTCTGGATGTTCATTTATTTCTCTTTCTTTTCAATAACCCTCCAGGACTCTTTCTACCTGGCAGAAATGTCAAACCTACCCAAAAATGTACTTGTGATGATGATGGTTTTCTGGAACAATGTACGTGTACATCTACAGATAAATGTGCACTCACGTGTCACAACACCTGTAGCGTATTTATTTAGTGGGATTTAATTTTGCTCTCATTACTTCCTAACACTTTTCTCCTAATATTTACAGGCCTTAGTTCTATGCCATTTCCTGGAAACAAATGCAAAGCAATATAATATGGTTGACAAAAATGTGATTGAACTTGGAGCTGGGACAGGACTAGTTTCCATAGTAGCGAGTTTACTAGGTAAGTAGGTATTTTTCATTGTCTGGGCTGTAGTCACAGAGTTTAATGATCAAATATCATTAGTTACTTTTCCAGTCTATTATAAACTGGGTCTTAATTGTTTAAGATGAGCTTCTTTAGGAAACTCTAGCAATGTAAAGTCTCTTTACTTCTTTCTTTCTAGCATTCTCTGTATGAAGTATACAGTCACAAACCCTCAATGAAACATATTGGAGGGGGGCAGGGTTCAACTTCAGCATCCTGGCTGCTGGTGTGTGTGTGTGTGTGTGTGTGTGTGTGTGTGTGTGTGTGTGTGTGTGTGTGAAATATCAGTCTATTGTCACTGTCTTTGATGTACTTATGATTTTAGCACTCTTTCAATGTTCCTAGGTAACTATAGATTCCTTTTGGGTTTTGAAGTCCTAGACTTTTATGAGCACGCACCTGTTAGAATAGGGAAGTATTAGAAATCACAGAAAAATCACACTTCTGCTTCTATTTTTAGGGGTTGGTTTTATTTTTTTTCCATTTCCTTTCTTCTTTTACGACCCCCCAGTTCTCTTGCCAGCGTTCTTTCTCACTAAGCTTGGGAGGCTTCCTGTGTGTGTCTGGGCCGACTTTGGTTCAGGCTGAGTTGCTGTTATCTGTCTTACTGCCTTCCTACGGCTGCCTCCTCTGCTGCACACCACCCAGCCGGCCTTGATTTCCTTGATCTTCAGACGTGCATACCTTCCACTCTAAAACCTTGAGAGGAATTGAAGAATTAGTAATTTACAACTTTCTAAATGCTGGAGAGAGACATGGACCCTTGAAGTCTTCCCAAGCATTGAAAAATAAATGGCTGTCTGATGCCACTTTCCTAAGTCACCCTTCCATCCACTGTTTGATTTATAGGCCTCCTGCTTCAGGAACTGAGTGTGCATGTCGGGAAGTCATTTGTTTTATTAAAAAGAATTGATCCCATTGGGATATTTGTCTATCTTGAAACAACATCAAAAGGCAAACTCTGTTTAGTCAATATTCTGAAAGTGAAGGTATTTATCTTGCTAGATCCAAAAATCTCAAATATAATAGTTGGGTAGCTTCCACTCAATATGGGCAGGGCATATTCTTTACCTTATTCTTTGTTGAGAATGATAGAAATAATTAAAGTGCAAGGTTTCACATTTCTAGGATTCTACCAATTATATTTCCCTCCCATTTTAACATTTTTACAAGAATATTTCTGCAACTGATGTTAAGAGACTGAGAAGTAGGTTCTGATTTGCTCTGAGTCAAACTAGACTTGTCTCTTGGGTCTGACTTTCCATTCCTTGTCCTATTTTAAGCTTGTCTGATGCTGTGGAATTGACCAATTCCAGCTTTATTTAAAGATTATATATGTTCAAGCTCTGCTGCCAATCAAAAGTTCACTTCAAAGACAAAATTTCTAGAAATGTGCCTACATCAAATTTCTGCCCCCACATACCTCCTGGGATTCATGTACAACACAGGCATGTTTATGTCTCCTTCGCATAAACACTCTGCCCTGCATCCATGGTCTTTGACCTTAGGACCACTCCATGTGTGAGTGGCTGGGTCATAAATATCTGCTCATGAGAAGGTTTACACTCCGGATGACGTCAAGTTGAAGCTTTGGGCGTAAACATGGAGGTCATTCACTGAAAAATGATTCTTTCATCCCTTCACTTCTCACAGGAGCACTTCCTGTTCAACCACAGGGTGGCCCATGGTACTTACGCTCATTTGGTCCCACATGACGGAGGCCCAGGGTGTTTTCGTTGTTCCTTTTAGTGATTATGTTCACTAGAGAGCTGGAGAAAAATAAAAATGTCATTTGCCTTAAGAAGCTGTAAGTCAACTACCTACAGTCAACTCATTTCAGAGTTGGAAGAATCAGGCCATTTCTTTAAATATTTATTTATTTATTTATGAGAGAGATAAAGAGAGACACAGAGAGAGAAACAGAGAAAGAGAAAGAGAGAAAGAGAAAGAGAGAGAGAGAGAGAGAGAGAGAGAGAGAGAGAGAGAGAGAGAGAGAGAGAGAGAATGGTCATACTGCTGCCAGGGCCTGTCTCCAGTCCGCTGAGGGCCCTCCTCAGTGGGGTTGCTGGACCAGTCCATGGGCTAGGGGTTTATGAATTGTACAAGAAGTAGCCAGTTTTTTTTTTCTTTGTGTGTTTGTTCAGAGGGACAATTTCTCTTGATATTCTTTCCCCACCGTGGCTCTTAAAATCTTTCCTCTCCCTCTTCCACAATGTTCCCTGAGTCACGGTGAGTAAGTTTTAAGTCTGCTTTACTCTTGAGATCTTAAGAGTCTCTGGATTTCTATTTTGGAGTGTGTTAGGTATCCTCAGTGTCTGTCTCCATTACCCTTTCCTAGGTTATCTGACTTGCTGTGGAGGAAGCTCTCTTGCTCATCTTTCCACTTCCTCAGAGGTTTCGTTTGGGCCCTAGATGATGAGTTAGGGGTGGTTCATCTCCTGTCTGGGGGTTAGCCATCATCTCCGGCCCTGCTGGTGGAATTGAGTGTCCACAGTTCTTGCTGCCTTCTGAAAAATACAAATAGATTTTTTTCTTTTCTTTTTTAAAGGAAAGACAGAGCGCTCTTTTAGCATCTGTTTGGAATAGGATCATTTCTATTTGATTTTTCTCTGGGACTAGTAATTGTGCAGAATCTGAGAGGGCATATTGGCTTGAAATCTGCTAATTTACTTATTCTCCAAAAGGCTTATTTTCTCTACCAACCTTTGTTCACAGGCGCTCGTGTAACTGCCACAGATTTACCCGAGTTACTTGGAAACCTGCAATATAATATTTCCCGAAACACCAAAATGAAATGCAAGCATTTGCCTCAGGTTAAAGAACTCTCCTGGGGAGTAGCTCTGGATGAAAACTTCCCCAGGTCTTCTAATAATTTCGATTATCTTCTGGCAGCAGACGTCGTCTATGCTCATCCTTTCCTGGAAGAACTCCTCGTTACCTTCGACCATCTCTGCAAGGAAACGACCATCGTCCTCTGGGCCATGAAGTTCAGGTTGGAGAAAGAAAATAAATTTGTTGATAGATTTAAGGAGCTGTTTGACCTAGAGGAAATTTCCAGTTTCCCTAGTCTGAACATTAAATTGTACAAAGCTATGAAGAAAAATCGGAGGAGTGCATAGTATTTCCAAATGAAGAGATGGAAGTGCCGCTTCTAATAAATAATTACTTTAAAGAAAACCTGGAAAAATCTGATGTGCCAAGGACTTTCCCAAGAGGAAACACATAGATCCTCCCTTCCTTCCCTCCCTCCCTTTCTCTTTTCTTCCTTTTCCCTTTCTACCCACTTTCCTTTCCTCTTTCTCCCCTTCTTCCCTGTGAGAATAAAAGACAACTTTCTAAATTTGCCTTGTCCAGAGTGAAGATCTTTTTCCCACACACAGTGCATCTGTAGGAGACAGGTAACTTGCTCTTAAGTCTAGCTCCATGAACACTCAGACCTTTTAATTATGTGGTAATAATAACTTTCAGCAGGCCACCAGGCTCTGCTTGTCTGCTCTTCTTATCTCTCTTGCACACTATTTGCTGTTTAAATAAATGGTACAATTATTGCTTAATGTGTCATGACATAATGATAAAATGATAATTTCAATAATGACATCTCTGAGATGAGCGTTGTTATTCTTGTTTTTTCTTTGTTTTTTTTTTTTAGGCAGGGTCTCACTTTATCTAAGGATAACTCTATAGCCCAGGCTGGCTTGGGGACCCTCACAGTGATCCTCCTAACTCAGCCTTCTGAGTGCTAGGATTATAGGAGCGAACTGTCCTATCTGACTCTCTCCTGTCCTTTCCTCTCTTCTCTTCCCTTTCCCTTTTCTCTCTCCTCTCTTCTCCCCTCTCCTCTTTCTCTTTCTTTTTGAGCTCTATATAGCCCAGGCTGGCCTGGCCTTGAAACTTAAAATCTATATCTCAGCCTCTGAAGTGTTGGCCTTATAGGCATGCACCGCCACACTCTGTTGCATTGCTAATTCTTTTAAACACAGGCTTAAATGATTCTCTCTAGAAACAATGACATTGACCATGGGGGAATCAGGAACTAAATCTAAAAAGGCAGATTCATGATGTAATGGGAATGTTAGATTTATGTGGTTTCCATCGGTGCCAGCGTAGAGGTGGGCTGTCAACTCTGCCTGGTGGTTTGGGCCTTGGGGGAACTGTTGACTCAGCCAAGCATTGGGATTTATCCTTGTGGGCAAGGGCATTTCACTCTACTTAATAAAGAATGAATGAGTGGAAATACCATGAGAATAATTGGGGAGATTCTGGGGGAGTTGTTTTATTTTTAAGCCAAGTAAAATTCATTTGTCTTATAGAAACAGAAATAAATATAAAAACTTTGGGTTGAAAGTACATGAAGAGATTTGGGTTTCTAATCTCAAGTAAGCAGACATATGGCTGGTTTTAAAGTTTAATGCTGTTCTGATGAACATAGATAGACCTAGATATTTGAAATCCTCTGTGTTTTTTTTTTCACGTGCGCCTTTGAGATTAGAATAAAGTCTAAAGTAATTAAGTTAGTGTAAAAAGAGTAAAGAATTAGTGTTTTGTAACTGCCTGGACTGTGCTGGTTGGCAGCCACTCTTCAGTGTCCTCAGCGAAGTTGTCACTGTGTCTGTGGATTACAATTGCTTCTCTAGTATTAATCCTGAAGATTGTCCATCCACTCAGGGGTGAGCACAGATTCCTGGGCCTCTGACCTGTAAGTCAGGCAGCAGACACATTCCAAGGACGTTGTGGTGCATGGAGTTTCTTAGGACCCCCCCCCCATGCTTCCCTATGTTTCTTGGCTCTGTGTCCTTTCTTTCTATAGTCATTCAGTGCTCACAGTCACAGTGAGAACACAGTGATACTGTTATTCCTGTTTTATTGAGAAAGAACCAAGCCTGAGACTCATGCTTGTGTGTGTGTGTATGAGTGTGTGTGTGTGTGTGTGTGTGTGTGTGTGTGTGTGTGTGTGTGTGCCACAGGTGGTGTGTAGTGGTCAGAGGACAGTAGGTGTTGCTCCTTACTTTCACCTTGTCTGAGGCAGGGTCTCTTTGTTCTTTGTAATACGCCAGGCTATCTGGCCCACGGGCTTCTGGAGATTTTTTGTCTCTGCCTCCTGTCTCAGTTTAGGAGTGTCAGGATGACAAATGTTTTGTACTGTGTTTTGCTTTATGTGAGTTCTGGGGATCCAAACTCAGGTCTTCATGCTGTTCGAGTGATAGGTGCTTTACCCACTGAGCCATCTGCCCATCCCACCCAGGTTTGTTTGATCCCATAGCTTGTACTGGAAACCCCAGAACTTTCATTATGCACTGAAAAAGTTATTTTTAAACACTCCATTGGAGTCATTTCTTCAAAAGATAAAACAGACCCAAGATGACATGCAAATATGTTATAAAAATGAGGCCTATTTCTCCTTAACTCTGTCCTACTTGAGGGAAGAGAGGTCAGACAGGCTTGTGGGGGGAGATGACGTGTGAGCTCCCCTGGAAGGCTGAGGATCGTTATTCTAGACAGGAGAAGCAGGGACTTCAAGGCAGATGCATGCTGATTACCTTGAGTGAACTCGAAGGGCAGGAGGGAGACTGAAGTAAGACTGAAGTAAGGGAGGTTCCAGGAGCAGGTCATGGAGTCTGTGCTATGGTCAGGATCGTCAGATGTAGACATGTGTGCAGTCAGCTGTAGGGCTGTGCTGTTGGGATGGAGAGCCAAGGAAAGGCACAGAGGTGCCTTTCACAAGAGGAGGTGGAGCTCCAGGGCTCGTCCAGCCTCAGCCTTAGCTGACCACTCAGCACCGACCTTGAGTGTCTTTCAGGATGGCCCTGCTGGGATAGGGTAAACAGGTCTTAATTCCCTCCTGTGGTGCTGTCCTTGGAAGACCTGTGACTTCAGGTGAGGTGATGTTAGTTGAGGACATTCTTGCAGATGGTGACAGCTGTGTACTGTCTTGCCTGCAGCATCCCAGCAGGCAGGGGATGATGTTCTGAAGGATATCTGGGTAGCAAGCACACCATGACCTTGGCCTCTGATGAGCACTGGCTTTTCCTCCGGTGCAATGAAAAATCACTGGATGTCTCTGAATAGACATGAAATGTCACTGCCTCTAAGGACCCCTAGGGCTGGTGTTGTGAGAATGACATGTCAAGAGGCCCCCTGGTAGCTGTGGCAGTCATCCCTGCAAAAGACCACAAGAAATCTGTTCAAGGATGGCGATGGGAGAAGGTGACATTGGACAGCTCTTGACATCCTCTATAGGCACGCCCAGCAGAAATTCCAACCATACCAAGTATGGACTGTCAAGGAGTACGTCATGACTGACTCCAAAGTGTTCCTGTGAGCCTCTGAACATACACTCTCAGATCACTCATGGAGCTCCTTCATGGAACCAGAGACAGTATCATGAAGCCCAAGCCCTGCTGATGACTGGGTAGTGAACATGGGGTGCATATACAGAATGGAGTTTTACTCAGCTATGAAGAAAGACGAAGTTAGGAAAATGGATGTGGAACCCAGACCAAGAAAGACACCGGTGATTGTCATACATGGATCCTAATTTTATATCTATTTAAATAAGGAGAGGTGAGTGAGTTTAGGATGTGGTTCAAGACAGGAACCCACCAGAGGGGAACAAGATGAGGACGTGTCACTAGTGGGGAAGAGGAAAGGAGGCCGCTGGGAGGAAGGGCAAAGGGGGTGGGGTGAGGATAAAGATGTCGGAAAGAGGGGTTAAGGGAAACAAACCCAAAATTTGAACCCCAATTCTATGTATGGAGGAAAGAAAGAACAAAAAGGAAAGGAAAGAGAATAAATCAGACATAGGCTCATTTTGAGTTTTTTGGTGTTCTTCCACCCTCCCCTGCTATAGGATTATCTGTGACTTCTGAAAACATATGAGCTTAACATCACAGTTGTTTTAGAAATCATCATCAGAGTTCCAGGTTCTTGAAAGTTGCCTCAGATGAGTCTAGGGGCCTGAATATTGTGGGTCCAGCATGAAGGATCTTTGGGGTAAATGTGGGAAAAAAACAACCCTGGTTCTTCCATTTAAAGAAGTGTTTGAACATCCCTGGGAAGTTATTTTTAAGGAGAATAGATAAAGTGTCCTTTCAAAGACTGTTGGGACCAAACCAACCATATGGTTCTTTAAAGTTCTTATTTTGCTTGTGTCACCCTGTCAAACGCAACTGTTCCGTATCCATTGTTTTATTCTGTTTATAGCTCTCACTTGAGAATTTTAACACTCACCCCCACACACCATGCCTCCCTCCTTTCACTCCGCTTCTGTGCTGTCTATTCTTTCTTTCTTTTCATTTTTTTGCTGCTTCTTCTCCATACTTTCCTAGGTTTAATGTGCCAGTAATTCAATTTCAAAAGATGTAATTTGAGTAGGCTTTTTCTTTGTTACAGGTTTTTTATGGATAGGAATTGATTTGTTAACTTCAATTCAAAGGGTTTATACTATGAATTTTTGCTCCTCTGTGCTTGGTTCTTAGAGAAGTGAGATTATATCATTAAAAAGCTTTAGTCCAAGCTTGCAGGAACTTTCTGGATTTCCAATGGAGCAGAGTACTGACTGTCGAGGTTTTAGGAGAGGTCACCACAGAGTAATGACTGCTTCAGAGAAGACAAGCAGACCTAGGTGATGGGCCACTTCTGAAAGTGATACAGGCAACTGTGAACGCTGGAAGTTCCCAGATTGTACCAACTGACCTTCAGGAAATGAAGCACTATGCACAAATCATCAGTCCTTGACTCCAGTGTTACATCTTTGTGCTGGTTTTTGTCTGTTATCACTTTCAAAAGACTTTTCCATTTGATAGTCATATTCTGTTCTCTCTTTCTCTGTCTCTCTGATGAAGAACAAGTGGCATTGAGTGGCCTGATAGCAGAGTTGCATCAATAGCATAAACTCATTATTATTTTTTAAAAATATTTTATTTATTGGAGGGAGATGAGAGAGAGAGAGAGAGAGAGAGAGAGAGAGAGAGAGAGAGAGAGAGAGAGAGAGAGAGAGAAAGGGTATGCCTAGCCACTGCAAACTAACTCCAGACGCATGCTCCACTTTGTGCATCTGGCTTTACCTGGGTACTGGGGAATCGAACCTGGGTCCTTAGACTTTGCAGGCAAGTGTATTCCCCACTAAGCCATCTCCCCAGCCAGCATAAACTCATTATTATGGAAGAAAAATGATTAGGAAACATCATAGACTAGAACACTCCTTTTTTCTTTAAGGCCTCCAATTCCAGAAAGGTGACATTCTGTGAGAATGTCTTCAATGACTACATCTACCCAGGTTCAAGCAGAACCATTTGCATATAAGCAGGTCATTTCCAAACATTCTTTATACTGCAGACATGTCCATTGGGTGGGATTTTGATACAAGAAAAGATTTGGAAATAAGCCAAGGACTTTGGGTTCTAGATAGAAAAAGAGTCAGTCTACTTTAAATAAATCAGACAAGTATGCTTATTGTTAAGACTGAGAGAAAATTATTGCATGGTACTTCTTAATTTTATTTATTTTGGTTTTCTTGGAAAACTTTATGTGGAGGAGGTGAAAGTTGTTAAATATGCACATTTGCTACCAAATTATAAAGCAACAATAGTAAACAAAATTGCTGTTGGAGCAAGAAAATACATTTGTGAAAGTGTGGGTAGAGATATAGGCAAAAAAATTTCAAAGAAACAGTCGGTCACCTTTGTGAGTGTGGATGCATGTGGCCCCATGTCCTTATGTCTTTTTTGTGAAGCTTTGAAATTGACTCACACAGCTGGGTTTTGTCCTCTGAGTTTGTCCTGTGAAATTAAGTCTAGGGAATTCCCGGCAAGCTCAATGTCAATATTTGCGTCGTTTCTATGTTCCTCATGAAATCAAAGGCCATGTTCTGTATAATTATATATAGTATCAGTGGGACAGGGTGTCTTAGGTGGACTGAGCATCGATCCATTCTGAGGTCATATTGACTGCATGATTAAGGGTTCCTGAACTGGACATGACCATTGCTGTCACACAGCTGTGTGGTCATCAGAGATGAGGACACCCGATCGGCTGCTTAATCTATTGAATGAACCCACTGTTTTCAAAGGGTGAGCTCCAGACATTTCCTCTCCCTCTCAATTTTCTCCGTTTCTTCGTTACTAAGGTAATTGTCTTTTTTTTTTTAATAAAATCTAATCAAGCTTTAGAATTGGCAATCACCATCAAGGATTTTTAAGAGTTCACTAAAAATGAAAACAAGAATCCAGGTCAATAGAGAAAAAAACAAAACATCAGAAACCTATTCGATATCTGTTAACAACCAATAACATACTTAAAGTATTGCTTGGTTTTTCAAACAAATGTACAAGCAAAATAAGGTTTAAACATATCATTAACTAGCTTAATAGCAAGGGGTTACTTCATGATGTAACAAACACAAAATGAAAGCTTTTGGAAAGCAGATACTTGGCAGCTGTGATTTATAGTTAGGTCTTGAGATTTTCTTTTCCACAGCCTATGCTGTGCTTTGCTTTAATTTAAATTGTGAGTCAGCCTTTTCACTGATTGTGTGTGTGTGCCATGATTTAATTTGGGTTTTCTTATCTGCACTATGATTTAATTTTGGGTTCTTATCTCTTTCTGGGTTTTCTTTGTTGGTGGAGTACGAATTCTAATGGCAAAGGTTGTCTCTTTGTTACAAACCATCATAAATAAGCCCAAAGGACAGGCCATAAAAATGTAAGAAATTTTTAGATTAAAAAGATGAGTAATGTTTCTACCCACCTGGTATTCAGGGTAAAAGTACAGTTTTGAAACCAGTAAATTATTAACATCTTTCTCCCAAAAATTCCCTTCATATCTCTGTGACTAACAGGAGGTTGATTTGTGAATTAGAAGGATGTCCAGCGTGATAAATACATCTCCTATCTGTATTGGGAAGAGGAACTGAGAAGTAACTTTAGAGTATTTGGGGGGACTAGGCAACAAAATCTAGGAGCTGTAGAAATAGGCTTCATTAAAAAAAATAAATCAATGCTGGGTGCGGTGGTGCTCTGAGGAAGAAGAGGTAGGAGGATTACTGTGAGTTCAAGTGTCAGGTCAGCCTGAGCTAGAGTAAGACACTGTTTCAAAAATATAAAAACAAAATAATTGAAGGAAACTTAAAGATCAGAATGCCAAATAATCTGAGCAACTTCCTCCCATTTCCCTTGGATTTTGTCTTTTTGTCTTTAGGCAGTTGTCTCATGGTTGTCATTTACCCATCCACCTGTCCGTCTGTCCATCTGTCCGTCTATCCATCTGTCCGTCTGTCCATCTGTCCGTCTGTCCATCTTTCCATCTGTCCATCCATCCATCCATCCACCCATCCATCCATCCACTCCCTACTTATTGAAAACCCACAATACTCCAACATGGGGCTACAGACATGGCAGGGAACAAGGTGGAAAAGGTGCAGATGGACCTCAGCAGAGCCGCTGGTGGCAGGTAGGGGAAAGGCTAAGGCAGTGGGAAATGTTCTGACAGCAGCCAACAGAATCTCCAGGCAAGGAAGAGTAATGACAGTTGAAGAATCGCCTGCATCTGGCCAAAGGCAGTGAGGGTGGGGGCAGAGAGGAGAGAAGGGACAGACTGACCACAGGAACAGCGCCTGTGTTGCTTTAGAGGCAGAGGACACAGACCTACTTGAATCACTTGCTGGAGAAATGGCTGCTTCTGCTCACCTTGCAGACTGATAACCACCAGTACTGGACTGGTGCAGGTCTGTATTAGAGATCTCCTACGCAGCATTGTGCTCACTCATCCCAGCACCTCTAAAGACTCTTGTCCAATTGACACGTGGAGAAATTGAAGTCTTGAGGGGGTGAGCATCCTCCCGAGGCATGACCTTTGGGATGGGGGTTTTGGCCTCTCTAGAGTATGGAAGTGTGTGTTCTTTTCAGTGTATTGAGAAAACCCTGAGTTGGAATTGTGTTCCGGTGGAGAGAATTCTGTCTTGGAGTGCCTCAGCACAAATCAGCTTTGGTGAGGTGCTCGTGTCTGACTGGGCAGAGGAACCCTTTCATATCCCTCATCTCCAAGAGCATAACTTCATACAGGTACATAGAGATCCATCTTCGCAAGGAATGCTGGGCACATATTAGACTAATTAAGGCCATATGGCGACCTTGAAGCAGCCAGAGAAGGAAACACAGAAGGCCATTTTGTATTGAGGCGACATTGAGGGGAAGCCAAAGTTGCTTCAAGAAGGCTCGGCCGAGGGATGTGAATGAAGAGAACAGTGACCTCAGGTGACTTTTCAGCAGAGAAGGCCAACATGGTGGGGCTGAACTTTCCAACGTCATCTGATCTCTGTGACCGACGCTGGCACTCAAGCCGTGGGGTGAAGAAAGGACAGCGGTTCTTGGAAACCACCTTCCAGGAAGGAAACGTCTCCCCAGGACTCAGGCAGCCTGGGAGGAGCTCAGAGGTGCCCTGCACAGCAGACTGGAACCTGCGGCAGCGAAGATCTCTAAGTGACCCTGGGTGTCCGATAGCCCCAGATGGGTCCCATGACAAGTGTCTTGCTTCTGGAAGGTGAATGCTGCTGAGTCAGCCTCACTCTCTGGCTGAAGGCTTCTGACAGGTGACAGCCATCAGCTGATGAGGCAGTGGGAAGATCTAGGCACTTCCATGATGTCAGAAAAGGCTGTTTCTGCAAGGTGCAGGGTCAGGGGGACAGTGCTAATAACTCTGGAGAACAGTGGTGGGGGCCAACTAGCCAAAGAATGTTCCAGAGTTCAGAGGAGAAAAGATGATGTTTTATAACTTCTGATGGGACTGTCTGTCCTGGGCAGTCAGCACTTCCAAGGCAGGACTGTAGGAGTGGACACTCGAGCCCACGGATCGTCTTTTTATTGAACATGTTCCTGGTCATTTTTAAATTTGATCAGAAGAAACTGATGCCTGTGGACTGTGGTCTCTGACCACCAAGAGCTGCACGTGAAGGTTGATAAAAGGCAAGAGGTCGAAGCCAACATCTGGAGGGATTTGAGCTCAGATGGAGATATAGTATATTTTCATAACATCTTTGTTTGGATTCTTTTTTTTTTTAAATTCTATTTTTTTTGCCTCTATCAACTAGGTGAAAATCTAAGGATTTGGATATTATTCTCCCAAAGGCAGAGCAGAAGATAAACTGAGTTGGAAATTATGGACAATCACCACCTGGAGGCCCCAGTGACCTGTAAAAATAATGTTTCCTTCTGAATAAACAAACAAAAATAACAGAAATGACTTAAACAACTGAAGTGAATTAGAAAAGATTTTATGCAAATGAACCCCAGCCAATCAGGAGCAAATGTATAAACGTATACTGTGATAACTACACAGTACACCTTCTTTATTTCATCAGCCATGGTTTAAATTCCACCCTTCGCCTCAGCTCTGCACATGTTATGAAAAAAATACTCCAAGAAAAGACAAACACTAAAGGCTGGTTTCCGGTTCTTTGAACTTTCCAGGTATTTGGCTAGATGTGGGGGACCTAGTGGGTATGTGTGTGAAAGAGAGAATGAGTGTGTGAGTGCCGGGAGAGAGGAGGAGAAAGGTGTGTGTGGCAGGATGGACTGGGGAGGCATGTAGACTCAGAGAAAACGTCACATCTGGTTTGACTTTTTCAAGTTCTGGTGATTCTCAGCCTTGTGGCTTGTGTCAGAGCTGCCTGGAAGTTTGGTTAAAACCCATTTTGCTGAGTCCTAACTCAGGGGTTCTAATTCATTGGCCTTGGCATGACACTAAGGCTTTGTGCTTCTCTAAATTTCCAAGAGCCGTTGATACTGATGTCCTGAAAGCTCACAGTGATGTTTCCTGGTCCCCTGCATCCCATGGCAACCCACAGTGAGAGGGACTGGAGCATTTTCGTGCAGAGGGAGTTAGCATCCAAATGGCTATTACATTCTGACCTTCAGTGCGCACTGTCCGCTGAGCCACATCTTTGCAACACGTGTTCTTCCTGGAATCAGCACTTCCCCAGAAAGCCTTCCTTGACCCTCCTTGAGCACTGAATCTCCCCAGGCTCTAGCTTTTCCACGCTGGTACAGCGATCACTTTATCCTATTTTCCATAATACGAGTTGACCTCTTTGCTTGCACTTTAGTATTTCATGTGTTACTTATACCCATCTGTGCCTAACACTGTAAGCACAGTTGCAAATAGTCTTCAAGCAAAGTAAAAAAAAAAAATAGATTGTAGAGGTTACTTTATTGCCAAAGTCTAAGGGGATTAGTTCTTGAAATTCTAGCTTGGGGACTCTGAGTATAAAACGTAAGCTACCAAAGAACACAGTGACGGTGTTTAATTTTATTGGGACAGTCTGTAATAGCTTCATACTCAGGCAGGCAATTAATTAAAATGTGTTGATGTTCTGAGTACCAGAAATTAACTTCAAACCTGGATATGGTTTTTAGAAGGACAGTCCTGATCTATAAAAGTGGCAGCGTGGAGGACAGGGTGTGTGATGTTACAAAGGAATTTGTCGAGGCTGGGTGGGGGCCAGGAGAAGCTCACTCTAGAAGGGCTCTTAGCTTTATCACCATAGATACTTCGCTAGGAAATATTTTGTTTATCTCTCACCCTCCCACCAGCTGGATAAACAAGGTGACTGGCAGAAGTAAGACTTTTCTTCATCGTCACAAGTAGAATATCATGGTAGCAGGCTGTTATATTTTTTTTCTTCAAATTTGTGCTGAGTTCGAGTCATGTTTTCCCATAAAACATTCCCATAGTACATGTAATAGATAATTCCCATGAAGTAATTTGAAAACCTCAGCATCATCATTGTAAAAAAAAATAAATAAATCGGGAAGGGATGTTAAAAGAAGTATCTATTTACCCCAGATAGAGAGACCACTGACAGACCAAACAAAGAATTCCATCCCAGCATGGTGAGTTTCTTGGGGTTTCTTACTGGAGCATGGGTGACTTCTAGCAGGAAATGTCCTGGGTATACTACTATAAATTTCCATCCCCAGGAATTGTTTGCTAATGGTTCTGATCATTCGAGGGATCTCGTGCAGGTCCCTTCTCTGCCTTAAGATGGTGATGGTCATGCCAACCCTGAGGAAATAGCTCCACTACAGTTTTCAACCTGGGTCGTCAGGTGGGGCATCCTCTCCCAAGCCCTGCTTCTGTCTGTGGAACTTCAAACAAAGGGATGGAGGTGATTGCATTTTGCTGCAGAAATGTGTATATTCTTTAAAGTTCCCCATAACACTCTGTTGATTGGCTCTTTTCAGGGAAGTCCTGGCTGGGAGCACATAGATAATCATGCTCTTACTGACTCTGCAAGGCTTGTGATTTACGGAACCACTTATGAATTCCAAATTTTCTCTCTGCGTGTAATTGCTAAATAGAGAATTTTCCACATGAAAGACTCCAACAGTATTGAACCCAACCTCAGCCATATCGTAGGATGCAATTCCCCAGGAGCTCAGTCAATACAGAATAATTGTTTTTAGAGGAATAAAAACATCTACTCTCCACTAGCACTGGAATATTAATTGGCCTAATCGATAGAAATTGGAATATTGCTATGTTAAACCCAAACTGTATCATCTGCCCAGTGATCCACAACACTGACATTTTCTAAGATCTCGAGACATCAGTCAGCCTCTCGGAAGAGGGATCTTCTGTCCACAGAGCAGTGGACAGGTGCTAGCAGATGAGTCCAGCTAACGGGAAAACCAGAGCAATACACAGGTCGTGAGGGGAATTGCTCCTGGGTTCTCAGTGCCTTCATGGCTGGGTCACTCAGCAGGTTTGATTGCATTATTTCTACTCTCTGGATCCATGAAGTCAATGGGGGACATCAACCCGATAGGATCTAATAAAATAAAGGCCAAATAAGGGCTGGAGAGATAGCTCAGTTGGTAAAGTGCTTGCCAAGCAAGCACGAGGACCTGAATTTGATTCCCCCTAGAACTCATGTAAGAAAGAAAATACTAGGCACAGGGCTGGAGAAGTGGCTCAGTGGTCAAGGCAGTAGCCTACAAAGTCTAGGGACCCAAGTTTGATTCACCAGTACCAAGTAAAGTCAGATGCAGAAAGTGGTGCATGTGTTAATTTGTAGTGGCTGGAGGCCCTGGCTCTCTCTCTCTCAATCTCTCTGCTTGCAAATGAATGAATGAATATTTTAAAAAGCCAGGCACAATAGTACATGCTTGTAATTCTCACTCTGGGGAGGGAGAGTCAGGGGATCTCTGGAGCTGGCTGGCTGTGAGGTTCTCAGTCTCACAAACAGGTAGACGGCTCCTGAGGATCGAAACACTGACTTCTGTGTGCATGAACACACATGTGTGCACTGATCCTCCCCAACACATGCACACCTGCACACAAAAATCTTCAAAATCATAGAATTATAGCAGGTAGGTATAAAGGGTTTAAGAGACCCCTCTGCATTATTCCTTGATTATTCAGGAATCTATAATTGTCCTCTAAAAGAAACTAAATAAAAGAGCATCATGTCTGTGTGCTTAGACACATTTACTCATGGATGGCTTATGGCAAGCTGTCTTTCCCCATCCCCACCACTCTCTCCTTCTCTGTGCTCTGAGTAGGTGCATGAAGAAAGAAGATACAGAGAAGGGACACCTTGCAGGCTGAGGTGGCCGAGTGTTTCAGGGCACTGTGAGTTGTATTATAAGAAGTGTGCTATGTTTATTGGGGTTCCTTTGAACCACCAGCTTTTCTGAGCTTTCTACCTCCATGAGCCTATTTATTCCTTGCAAGAAACAGGGAGCCAGACACCAAGATGCGAGCTGAATTTTCCCTTTCCACAGATGAGGAAACAAAACCTAATGAGGATAAGAGACTTGGCATGGGTCACAGTTACAGATGGAAGGAGGGATTCGAACCCAGATCTAACTCATCTACAACTCAAAGTGTAAGACAAAGTGAATGATGCCTACTGTCATCAGATCAAGTTGTTTTCATGTGTAGTGTGTTGAATCAGAAGAAACTGACCCAGAGATGACTCAGAATCTTCATGCACTCTTTCAGAAACTGCCTTGTGAGCTAATCATTGTGAATCTGGAATTTAAAGCTACCTTAGAAACTAGGAGTCCAAACTTTTGTTTCATGAAACAGATTGCTGATAGACTGTGAAAGGAAATTCTGTCAGACAAGTGACTACCTCTGGCTAAATTAGTATAGTCTAGTTGAGAGAATAGATTTCCTTAGAAAAGGATCGGAACTATGATAACAGAACATATACCTTTCCTGTACTCTTTTCCTATAAAATTGCAATGGGAAGAGTGGAAGAATATCATGCCCTTCACTCAGCTAAACACGCCACTTCTGTTCAATTTGTCATTACTTTCAGAACCTTGACTACTGTCTTTGGACACAATCCCATTAATCACTATTGCCTCTTAAGTTGTGGTTCTCACAGCTTGAGGCACTGATGGTCTGATCAAGGTGGGAAAATTCTCTCTGGACCCCTAATACCATGGTACTGGACTAGGTCAATTCATAGATATGGTGGGAACCAAGGATTTTAAATTTTCTTTCTTTCTTTCTTTCTTTTTTTTTAGAATTCTGACTGTAGCTGTCCCTTGGAAATGGAGTATTAGATCCCATTGGAATATATGTCTGGTTCTCACTGAAGAGGAAAAATAATCAACGGATTTCCTGTGGCAATTCCTGCCCTCTATAATCTCAAAGAATCATTTGTGTGTTAAGTTCAGGGGTCAAGGCTTCCCTTTGGTCTCAAACCTAAGCAAGAGTGAAGACAGAGTTCTAAGGGAGTGGCCATTCACAAGTGGCCAAGGAATCCTGGTACCGACTCTCAGTGGAAGGACCAACGTGAGTAACATCACATCAGAAGTCCTCCCTTAGGTGTGGAGGTTCATCTATGGAATTAGCCATGACAGTCAAGATTTTCTCAAGCCCTTTGTGTTCTCTCCCCAAAGCTCCAGTTCAGTCAGGGCTGTCAGCTCGCTTTGGAACTTGGCTTTTTCAAGAACCCTTGCACTCAGCACAGACTGGGAGCATTTCAGAACAGCACAGCCAACAGCAGCCACACTGACCTTTAGAACCGGCACACTACGCCCACCTTTGAATTGAAGCTCCCTGCTTTGCTTATATTTCACTGTTGAAACATATGCGATCCCACAACACTGGTGCAAAAATATTATCCTTACCACTTTTTATTTTTAAACATTAGGAACAAATTGGTATGCCTCACTTTCTGCAGTTAGCAGCAACATATTATACAAGTCTTATTAGGGCTCCGTGCTTTGTGCAAGAGCTCCAGAGACATTCTGGATCTTGAAGAAATGCCAGAGGATTCTTTATCCAGGGAAGTGGAGTGTGTGACGATGAGGTACGTTAGCATTCTTTCCTTGTGTGCAGGGCCTTCATGCTCTTAATGGATGGAGACCATCTGACTCGGTGGGAGCTACGGAGACTAGACCTTGGTTCTTCTCCTAATAGACTGAGGCTGTCTGACTCCCTGGGAGCTATGGTGCCCCTTGTCAGCATTCTGCGGGTGTGCGCTCCATGTTGTACTTACCTACTGTTTTAATTTTCTCCTGGTCATGACAAGATGCCTGGCCTGACAGAGTGAGTTAAGGGAAGAAGGATTTGTGTCAACTCATGGTTTAACAGGGTGGAGTCCATCGTGGTCAGAAGGGCTGAACTCATGGCAGTGGGCGTGTGTGGTGAGACTTGGTCACATGGTGTGAACCAGAATGTGAGAAGCTAGACAGGTACCAGGAGTCACAACCCTCAGAGGTCTGCTTCTTTGGCCAGTTCCATCAGCCAGACTCTACAGCCAGAAGGCCCACAGCCTGCCAAATAGCACCACAAACTGGGCATCAGGATTCGGAACTTGGGCCTGTGGGGACATTCTGCATCAGAGCCTTATGATGCATCAAGACAGTGTTCCTGCTGACAAGGGAGCTTTAAGCAGAGCCTGGGCTCCATGATGTTCCTGGATGAAAAATTCCCTTTAAATTCTTGTTAGTAAAACACCTTTATTTATTTTTAAAAATATTTTTATTTATTTTCAAGGAAAAAGAGGGGGAGAGAGTGAGGGAGGGGAAAGAGAGAGAGAGAGAGAGAGAGAGAGAGAGAGAGAGAGAGAGAGAGAGAGAGAGAGAGAGAAACAGCAAGCTGGGCTGGACTGTAACACTTCAAGACCTGCCCCTAGGGACATACTTCTTCCAGCAAGACTCCACCTTTTAGAATTTCCACACCCTTACAAAACAGCGCCATCAACTGAGCATTAAGTATTCAAACACATGAGTCTATGGGGGGGGGGGACTTAAACATTCAAACTACAATTTTGTCAAGTAAAACTAGCCACTTAAGTGAATAATACATTCTCTCCTTTGTGTTGTAAGGTTTGCATGCATGGCATTTTATTTCTATTAGCAGATTCCTTTACACAGAATGACCTCCTCTTCTTAGCTTTTCTTTCCTTTGACAGCAACTTAAAGAGGAATTCTCCAGGTTTTGGGCACTTTATAATTTTGCTGGTTTCTGTCTTTACAACTGACTAAACAAGGGAGTTCTGGTGCGATTCCTGTTTTATTCACTGAAGAAATAACACAAGCCTAAATAACATCAGCTGATTTAGAGTCTTTAACGTCTACCAGCGATGCAGGTAGCCCTGATTCTACGTCCAGCAATCTGCTGCCTTGGAAGCTAAAATCCCTGAAGCATTTTGCACAGTGTTTGATGCCTCGGTAGGAGGCGCTGTTGGCCTTTGTGGAAAGGGTTGGTTGCTGTGCTCTGTTCTTGAGGTAGGGGGCGCAGTGGAAAGTACTAGGTCCCAAACTCAGTTTCCCTGTCTGGGTTTATTGACAAAATGCTCTTCGGAAAAAGCCTTTTCTTGACTAATAAGGCAAAATACAAATGCCAGGGATAATTCAAATGAGATTTCAGCTCATGCTTCTTAGGATTTATGGTAAGTTTAAACAGTAGGTTTAAAAAAAAAAAACTACTAAGTGATTTCTATGAGATGTGATCTCTCTGTAGCCCAGGCTGGCCTGAAATTCATTATGTAGCCCAGGCTGGCCTGAAACGTGTGACAAGCCCACTTTAGCTTCCCAAGTGCTGGGATTATAGGTGTGAGCTACTATACTCTGATCCTGTAGTAATTTGAAGAGAGAATAGCTGCGTGGAGGCAGGTAGATTATGAATTCTAGTGGAGGTATTACCAAAAATACATGATAAAACGGGCTGTTTTCTGTGGGTGTGTTACAAGTGAAAACCACTGTGTGACTCAGTTTACTTGGATCACAGACGCAGGTCAACAGGATCAGTGAAGATTCTCTTTGAGAAGTATTTCCAGGGACATGTCCCTTCGGAAGCAAACCGTAGATGTGGAACGCAGCATGGGGCTTTACCTCGGTTGCAGAACAGCATGGACAGCTTAAAATGTATGTGAGAACCTTAGGAGAATGTGTCTGGACTTCCCTGTGTTTACCTTTGAAACCTCAACATTGTTAATACACATTTTATCCTTCATGTCCCGGATCCGTGAGCAACGAGAGTAAACATATAGAGCCTTTGCAAGAACCAGTTAGGAAGAAGGCAAAATTCTATCGTCTAATTTTGACACAGACTAAAACCCAAATAAAGCAGCTTATTGTGCAAAAGCATATGTAAGTGGCTTATAATTTTTGACAAAATACCTTTTGCTTTGAAGGTTGAATAAAATTCTGCATAGTAGGCTACTTGCTAACTTCAGTGCAAAATTGCAAATTGCAAATTGCATATATATATATATATGGCATAAAGCCCTACCTGGTTGTGAGTGTTTCAAGTGCCTGAGGGAAGACTTGGGAAAATGTGATTTTCAGGTGCATTTTCCTGTTAGGAAGAGACTGTTAGCCTAAGTATGTCCATCCATCTGTCCCTGTGTTTGAACCTGTGCGCTCTGGGTGCTGAAGGCAAAATGAATAATGCACAGGATGGGTCGTGAGGCCGGAGGGAGATGAGGCAGATTCTGCAACTCCAGGGCTGAGGAGGGCAGGTGACTGGCCCAGACAGAGTGCTGCCCGCACCTCCTGTCACCGCTCATCATTTCTGGGATTTGAGTAGTTGCACAGGCTTCTGAGCACAAGCTTTCATGAGAGAACCAAATCCTCACTCTTCTTAGGGGAGATCAAATCGAGATTGCATTAAAAAATCACCAAGTTCGGAGTGGATGAGCGGCTTTATCACAGAAATGCATTTTTATCCGCAACGCCAAGGCCAATGTCGCCTGCCTGTGCAGAAGAAAGAACATGGACTGCATCTTTGGGAAATTAGAATATTGTAAGCTAATGCTTCCCATGATCCCTTGGGGCTCCTCTAAATTAAGGCATTTCTTGCTATATTCTGACACGTCTCGTGTTCACAGCTTCAAACGTGTACAGTAGCTCAAGTCTGTGATGAAAAACTCGAGACTAGTTTGAGGGTCAAGTGTCTGTTTTCCAGAATCTTCCCTTCAGTTGTTCTAGCAGAAGCCTGAGTTACCTCAAGTCCTTCTAACTTTCAGTCGTTTCCCCTTACCTTCCAGGACGATCAGTTTCATGGACCAAATTCTGCCTTTAAAATCATCCTCAGTCTTCCTGCTTTGACTTTTCTTTGACTGGAACCCATTTTCCCTGATGTGCTATATTTTAAAGAAATGTAAATATTTTTTAAAATTGATGGCATAGTTTATATTTATCATCAACATGGGTTGATTTGAAATATGTACACACTGTGGAATGACTAATTTTATGTATGATGACTGTCATGTATTTGTTCTTTTAAAATGTCTTAAATGTGTGTGTGTGTGTGTGTGTGTGTGTGTGTGTGTGTGTGCCCGCGTGCACCTGCGTGCACATGTATGGACACATATGTATGTGGAAGGTGGAGGACGTGAGGCATCTGGGCTCCACCTTCGCTGAGATGAACTTTGTCACTGTAAACAAGCATCCAATGTCATTGTCTCAGGCTTTATGTGGGTGCTGAGACCAGCATGCTTTGCAAGCAAGTGCTTTAACCCCAGAATCCTCTTCCAAGCCTTTTATTAAAAACGGGTCTTGGGCTGGAGAGATGGCTCAGTGGTGAAGGCACTTGCCTCCAGTGCCTAAGGCCCTGAGTTCAATTCCCCAGAATCCACATAAGCCAGACCCACAAGGTGGTGGCCCTGGTGCTCTCTCTCTCCCCCCTCTCTCCTCTCTCCTTGAAAATGAATAAATAAAATATTTAAAAAAACGGGTCTCATGTAGCCTAGACTGGCCTCATGCTATGTAGCTGAGGATGTCGTTGTACTTAGGATCCTCCTGCCTTCACCTCTCAGAACGGGGATTAGAAGCGTGTGCCACCATGCCAGTTTTATGCCATGCTGATGATTGAACCCAGGGCCTCCTGCATGCCATGTGGGCTCTCTGCTAAATGAGCTGCATGCTCAGCCCGTCTATCCATCTGTCTTCTGGGGAGAAGATGTACAATCGATCTCTTAGTGTCTGAGGGACACGTTATACTGTTAACCATACTCAGTGCATAGAGTGGTTCCTTTCAACTTGTTCCTCTTCTTTAACTTAAAATTTGTGGTGAATGTCTCATATATATCTATATAGCTGCAATTTGGAGCCATGCCCTTAAAACTCTCAGAAGGACACTCCAGGAGTGAGTGCAGAAGAGAGAGGCCCGGCTGTGCTGGAGGATGTATGCAGTCCTCCCAGACGACCCGCCCCTGTCCCCCTACAGGCACCTGCTATTGGATTCCTTCCTGTGTTCTAGTGGAACATCGGCCACGGTTCACACATGTCGGTCAAGCTTTCTGATTCCCTCTCGTATTTCTCTTCTTTCATTCCTTCTACCTTAACTTCTTTCTCTAACTCCCAAGGCTTTTCCCTTCCACCCAGCCCTCTTCCTCCAGCTTTCCCCAGTCCCTCCTTCCCACTGTCTACCCTTCTGCGTCCTCTCTGAAATAGAGAGCCTCCTCTCCATCCTCTCTGGTCATTCTGCATGGACCTCGTTCTCTCGCAGCCCTGTCCACACCCTCTGGCAGTTTGCAGGCTGAGGATGCAGCTCAGAGAGCTGAGTGCCCACATGGCTCCGTTGCATGGCTGTCTACCTGCTCAGACCTCTGCCCTTTCACCAACCCTGACCTCTTCTTGGGGTAGCTGGTGTCTTTCCCCTCTGGTCTGGGCCAGGGCCTGGGTACTACGGTATCAATCGGTGTTTGCCAGTGAATAAATGGAGACAGAGTTCACCTCTACCTAATTGTCAGAACAGCAAAGAACATTTCTTTGGTTCGACGGAGTAGTCTCAGTTGCGTAGTTTCTTCTTCTCTGGCCTTCAAGGGCTGTTTCCATCATTTTCCCAGTCTTTACTCTAACAAGCAGTGGCTGAGTATTTTCTGCTTTTAGGCATTGTGCTATTCATCGAACGTAAAGGGGGCAGACCTGACACCTCTCCAACTTTTCATGGCGGGGATGCGAAAGGAAGACTCCAGAAAGTGGATTCATCTCCTTACACCGCCTATGGTAATGGCTTCCTCTGGTACTTTTGTTTCTGGGTTAATCTTTTGATTCCAACAAAAACGAGGGAGCTGAGGGCAAGACCAGTTGACATATTGATCTAGTTATAAATGGTCCTAAAAGGTCCCTGTTGGTTTTGACTAATGTCTGGGCTCAGGCAGTTCTGCAAGGCTGAGTTATTTCTAGGTCAACCATTCCTAGCTTCTCTTCTCCCAAAGGGAGGCTTAAAAACTCAGATAAAAGGTATTTTCGAAGTCCTACGAGGTAGAAAGAGAATGGCTTTTGTTTCGTTTCAAACTTAATGCTCTCCGTAGGAAGACAGAAGGGCCTGGCTGATATCCTGAGTGATTGTGTACTTGTTGTGAGTTTGTTAATCAAATGTCCATTCCCTTTCCGACTCTCTTCTGCTCAGCCTTCAGAAAAGTGCTGGCGTCTGAATTAAGCAAAAGGGAAAATGAGTTTATAGGATGGCAGGGTGCCAGCATTCCTGCGCCTTCTGCCGTCTTCTGAGCGATGCCAAGTCATGTGAGATCGGCTACTTGTAGCAGAGGAAAGATTATTAATTGTTCTCTGATAATTCTCTCAAGATCCCCCCACACCTCTGATTGAAGGTAGCCATGGCAAAGACGTTAGAATTACAAACATATGGGCCCTTAGCAGAATTACTATTCTGCAAAGGCAAAGGCTCACACTGGTCTTTTTTTTCTTCATATTTTCAAGCTGCTCCCAATGTCCAGTGAAGTAGGTGGGGTAAAGTTCTATACAAACAAAACAAAGACAAAGATTGTCTCTCTGTAGCCACTGGGTGACTGGGCTGATGGTCTTGGAGTCTAAACCCTGAGCACTCTGGGGCAAGGGAGAGAAAAGTGCTGATGGAGGACCTGCTCTGGTTGGATTTATAATATGATGGGGGAGCTGAAAGTGGGAGAGAGCGGAGGGATGAGGTAATGTGGGGGCGATGGCCAGAGACCTGTTTATGGCTGTGCTGTGGTCATAACTCAGCGGCTCCGTTTTGCCCACTGGAGGAGCCGACCTTCCTCGAAGGTCTTGTTTGACAATTCCTCCTTTGAATCCACCTCCTGGTCAGAGTAGCAGGAGCAGAGCCATCATGGCTGAATGCAGTCAGTTCACTTGCAGAGGTAGAGGCGGAGTTCACTCTGCCCGGCTCCTCCATCACTGACCTCACCGCTCGACAGGTGCCCAGGGTACCAATTAGTGCTAATTGCTGCCGATGGTGGTTGAAGATGCCGTGACAAGTCTCGGCCAAGAAGAGGCCTGTGACCCCTCAATCACTTCATGTCGAGCAGGCCCCTGAGACCAGATGCTTTGGAATAATAATACACCGTGCGGCAGGACTGGACAAAAGACACTCATTACCGGGGGTACAGGCCTGCCTCATTAGAGTCCAATATGTATACCAAAAATCACACTGTAATGAATTTTTCCCAGGAAGAGGAATTTCATCATTGAATCCCCAGATCTTACTTTGATGTTCAAGAATCCAAAAGTCTCCCCAACATAGGAGTCACCCTAATTACATATAAGGTAAAAAATTCACTGCTCCTATCCTGCCTAGGAAAACAGCGGGCGATCTTTGTGCCCTGTGAAATAAAATTTTAACAGACTTGCTATAATGTGTCAAAGTTTCCTGAATAAAGTTGAGTGAGTAAGCAGTACTTTTAAGATCTTTCAATATGATGGACCAAAAAAAAATGACCAGCAAAGGGTTCCTTTATGTCCTTGCAATTAGCTGCTCGATTGCAAGCAGAAAATCCTCTCAAAGGGAATGGGGGGAGGGAGGGGACACGGAGCCATATATTTAAATTAATATGAAGGGATCTGCTTGGCATTAGCCTGGAAAAAGTTGAATTTTTTTCTCATTTGACCATTATAATCTTGAAAAGTGTGTTTCATGTATATATATCTGATGTAGCTGGCTTCAATTGCCAACTGTGGTTATAAATAGCTTTCCACTTGAAACAAAGCCTCATCCTTCAAATTGCTACTTTTTGAAGAAAAAAAAAAACCCTGAACTTTCAGCGCTCACCAGCTGTTCCAGATGTTATGATTACACATTTAGGACTACATTCCAGGCTAAAAATATATACAGGAGCTTGACTCTTCATTAAAGTAACATCATAAATCACTTTATTTACCCGTAGTTGTGTTCAAGAAGTGCTTGTAAGTGATTTTAAGCAAGGGATAACTTGATACTCATTTTCCCATTGAAATCTATTACGACTAATCATAAAATTTATTCAGATTATAGCCTAGGTCTACTCAGCCCATTCCTCTTAGTTGTAAAGGAAAATATTACTGTTTTAATATTTATAATACAAAGAGAAACTAAGTAAATTGGATAAAAGATATTTTAAAAAGTAGGTTTGAAAGAATTTGATGAGAGATTGAGTTTGGGGGTGTGTGTGAATTTTCTGGAAAGGGCTATTTTCAAATGCTATAAAAGCAAGCAGTTCCTGAAATGGCCATCAGATGGCGCCACGAGACCAGAGCTTTGTGTGTTAACCACTGAGCGGTTTCTAGGTTACAAACTGCCCAGCTTCCAATTTTTGCTACATCTCCTCAGTGCTCCTTCTTAAACATTGGCCAGCTAGTGTGATGCATTTTTTAAATTAAAAAAAATCATACATGATAATAGCGTAACGTGGTGTTTCATACACATCTACATTGAATCCTGCTTAAATTAGGCTAAACGTAACCTCAGGAATCTTACCTCCCGTGGAAACATTCAAAATCCTTTCTTTGAGCTTTGTGAAGTGTTTAGTGCATTATTGTGGTGATAATTACCACACTGTGAAGCAATATGCCCGAGGTTGGTCCTACCTAACCACTGATCAACCTTTCTCCATCTCTGTTGCTTCTCACCAGCCTCCGCATCCTCTGGTCTTCTCCCAACTTCTATGAGACCTTTAGTTTCTACAGACTGGGGAGGGGAGGGTTGTCTTTCTGGGTCTGGTTTATTTCTCTTAGCATGATGGTCTCCATACCACCCATGCTATTGTAAGCAGTAGATCCTGTTTTTAACAGCTGCCTTGATGTGAATCTACACACCCCATTTCTTGACCCATCCTTGAGCAGACTGGCATTTGCCTCATTCCATTTCTTGGGACCTGGAAGAGCACCCCAATAAACATATGGGGTGTAGATGATACTTTTGCTATGTGATTTCATGTCTGCTGGTTGTCTACTGGCAGTGGGATTGCTGAATGTTATGGTGGTTAAAATTTTCCTTTTTTGAGGAACGTCTACATTGTTTTCCATATGGTTCCACTAAATTACATTTCTACTGTCAGTGTGCAAGGGTTCCCTAGATGGGAAAATTATATTTTTTCTTTTTGTGTTTGTGTGTTTGGGCTTCCTGCACTTTCTACCACTGAGCTATATGCCTACCCAAGTGTGATATTTTAAAAATAGAATTTGGTTGATGACTTTTTTTTAAACTGAAAGCGGTCCAGTGATTTCTGAGCACACATTGGATGAACTTGAGGCTTCTTACCTTTGGGTATAAAGTCCTACGAGACCTGGAGAGTCTGTTTTTAGTCTCACTCAGACCATACTCTTGAGCTTATTGCCCTTCTAGCCACAATTGCACTGAAAAATTTATTTTTTATTATTAATAAGTAGAAACTCTGTGTACAGGTCTTGTGTTGGTACTCCCATTTCCCTCCTCCCTGCCCCTATTCCATGAGGACCCTCCTCAGTGTGATGCTGGAATGCTCCGTGGGATGGAGGGCTATGAGTTGTGCAAACAACAGACTTGTTTTTGGGGGGCAGGAAAGAGAAGGGGGCAATGTCTCTGGATGTAACCCCCACCATGGCTCTTATAATCTTTCTGCCCCCTCTCCTACAAAGTTCCTTGAGCCATGGTAGGTGAGTTTTAAGTCTTCTTTAGTGTTGAGCACTTAAGGTTCCTGGGTTTCTACTTTGATTTTGAGTATTCTCCGTGTCTGTCTCCATTACTCTGGTGGAGGTTGTCAGCTTGCTGTGGGAGCAGCACTCTTGCTCACCACTTCCTCTGTGATTTCACCTGGGCCCTAGAGGATGTGTTAGGGGTGGTTCATCCCCTGCCTAGGTGTCAGCAATTATTTCAGGGTCTTCAGAAAAAATACAGAGTCTCCAAAGGAGAGTGAGATCGGTGTAGGTTAAGTAGGACAAACGGTCTTAATTTGGTAAGATTATACTGGTATACCGTGTCGTTAGGCCCATGCTTATTGGTGACTTTCCCTTGGAGACTGGATTCTTGGTCTCCATAGGAATTTGCCTTGAATCCCAGTTCCAGCTAAGGGATCGTTGCCACTGAGTGGATCTCAGCCTATCTGAGAGCCGTTAATTACCTGCCTAGGTTAAGTGCCACTATTGCACAGGTGAGTAATTCTTGCCATGCTGGTCACACTTGTGCTTTTTGAAAGAATATTTCTTGTTCACTCAGAGCCTTTGCATTAATTGTTCTGTGAACCTGTGATGCTCTCATTCATATCTCCGAAGAGCTCGGAGCTTATCTTGCAGATCTCAGCTCAGCATCACTGTACAGAAATACCCTTCGATCTCCACCCCAGCAAGAATCATATCCTGGGTACCATTGTGATCTCTAAGACTTAAGCATGGCTTACCTTTCCTCCTTCCCTCTCTCTTTCCTCTACTTTCCTTTACTTCTGTAATTGCTCCCTGCCTTCTTCCATCCCTTCTTCCCTCTGTCCCTCCCTTCCTTCTTCTCTTTGTTTCTTTCTCTCTCTTTTTCTTTCTCCCTCCCTCCCTCCCTTTCTTCCTCCCTCCCTCCCTCCCTCCCTCCCTTCCTTCCTTCCTTCCTTCCTTCCTTCCTTCCTTCCTTCCTTCCTTCCTTCCTTCCTTCTTGTTTTACTTTCCTTCCTTCTAATACCTATCTAAACCTATCTATCATCTATCTACCACCAACTATAATTATAATGTATAATATGGGGAGGGGATGTCTGGACTTAAGGCTTCTCTGAGGCAATCTAAGATTTATCTTTGTTTATCTTTGAACTTAAACTACACTACACTGAGGTCATGAATAAACCCTAAAGTTTCAGGGTGACTGTATATGAAGTGACCATGCAGAGTCCAGCTCTTCCATTTTGTGACCCCTGGCCTCCGGCATGACTACTGTCCTCACTGCTGCTGAGCAGAGAGCAGAGTTCATGAGGTCATGATCAGGAGGTCATAAGAAGGCCCGTAGGACATCCATCACACCCTCATCTTTTGCTCTGCGCTGTTCTCACTATGGCCCTTCCTGGTGCTGGGGATGCATGCAATCAGTATCTTTCTTATGCTAAGCATGTTCTCTGCCATGAGTTACACACAAAATTATTACCTAATTTTTGTGTAACCAAAAATGGTAACAGCTTGTCAAAACGCTAAAACTTTGCTAAACGTAAGAATAAAAACAGGATTATAATTTACAAATAAGTAGACAAGTGTCCAGGAAGTGGATTCTTTATGGGTGAAAAGTTTCCTGTGCTTAGTTCATGTCCATAGGGGAAGATTTGAAACCAGAGGAAGGCCATGAGAGGGTTCCTTCCTCACTGCGCACAGCCGTGCCTTCAGGGTGACGTTGTCCTCATGGCTGATACACGTCCAATCCTGCCTTCCTCCTGGCATCAGGTATAAACTCTCAAGCACTCACAAACTCTTCTTGTTCCTTCACATGGCTGGGACAAGACACCCGACTGAAAGCAGCTGATGGGAAGGAAGAGTTGACTTTGGCTTTCAGTCTAGAGGGGGAGCTTCTTTGTGGCTGGGAGAGGATGGCCCAGCAGAGGCCAGGCGTCACATCTGCCACAGCAGCAAGGGAAGGCTGAGCTGCTGCTGGCAAGGGACACTGCTAAACCTCAAGGCCTGTCACTGTGACACACCTTCTTCAGCAAGGCTCCACCTGCCAATATGCTACCTGATGGGGCCCAAGTATTCAAAACACAGGAGGCTATTTGACATATAACTACCACATAAAAGGTAGCTACCTGATTCACGATGTAGATCGGCTTTAAGGGATCATTAGCTACTTCAGGAATGCAATTGAAAGGAAAAGCTCCTTCCCACCGATGACTCCTTATCAATAGCAAGCAAAGCACAGTAAAAGAGCGACTTTGATGAAAGCCCCTAAGCACTTCCAGACGGCATAGCAGCATTTCGGCTGACAGATCTCTGTTCTCTGTGATGGGCTGGTAATGTCACCGAAGAGCAAGTTCATGCGGAAGGCCAGCTGTACTGGAAAGTTACTGAACTGGAGCAAGTCCAGGGAGGCGAAGGTCAGCTTCCTCCTTGAAGTGAACTTGAAACTCCCGAGTTCCCAACAGAATTAATTATCCTCACCATCCTACTACCCAAAATAATCCACTCCTCTCTGTTCCCATCACTCAATGCTGTGATCCACCGGCCAAGCTTAACACATTTCAGCCACCTTTGCGCTCTCCCAACAGGTGAGCTAGGCTACTCCATCCAGCCATTCTCTTCAGCCATGAAGACTGGCTTTGTCTAGGCTCCCTTCACCTCCTGAAGAAATGATAGCAGATGCCTCCTTAAGTGTGTGTGTGTATTATATGTATGTATGCATATGTGTATGTATATGTGTGTTTGTTTGTATGTATGTCTGTATGAATGTATTATATGTGTGCATGTATGTATATGTGTGTATGTATGTATGTATATGCATGTATGTGTATATGTATGTGTATGTATGTATTATATGTGTGCATGTATATGTGTATGTGTGTATGTATATGTGTGTGTATGTGTGTATGTATATATTGTATGTATATGTGCATGTAGGTATGTGTGTATGTATGTATATGCATGTGTGTATATATGTGTATGTATGTATATGTATGCATTTTGTATATATGTGTGTATGTGTACATGTATGTATATGTGTATGTATGTATGTTCTGTGTGTTTTATGCAGGAAGCAATTTATCTGCATGTGAATTAGGTCAAGCTTCATGGTTGCCCTGGGAAACCCACTATAGTCTCATCAGTTTTTATATCACACTGTCACCAATTACCAAGAGAAATGTGCCAAACCATTTCCACTATGATGGTGGTTCGTTGACTTTGCTTTGAACCCAGAGTCAGAGTTTTGTTATTTAAATACCAGCTGCATGATTAGGTGATCAGAAGGTTAGAACTGTTACATTCCTATATTTTCTTCCAGAATTATTCTGATAACCAAAATGGCTTAGTGGTTACAGTACCTAAAAGAAGTCCTAAGACCTGTACTGCTGCTGTTAAATGTCTAGTCAGGCTAGTGTTCTTTGTGATTGTGTTTGGGTGGTTTATCTTTGTATCCTTTAATTTTCAGACTTTTTTGGATATAGCTGTAAAGTGCATATAGCTGGCTTGGTGTTTGTTTTCTTTTGACTTTTCAATGTATTCTGATGGCCTCTGGAAAACACATCATAAATGTCATGTGATCACGTTTGTTGTGCCTACCTCAGCCATCTTAAAACTGCCTTCCTCTCCTTCTTTCCTCCTGTCTTTCCACCCTTTCTGCCTGCCTATGCGTTCTGTCCATTGCATTGACTCGTTTTCTCTCTTCATGGCTCTGGAACCGAGAACAGAGTAGAGCACAGCCCTCTCTCTTCTCCTGGGAGGAGACCAGAAGTCAGTGGTAGATTCAATAGGTGATCTATGTGTGTGCCATATGGTCAGAGGCGCTGAGTGCTTAGGTTTAAATAGGGTGGACCCATCAGACCCTGCTGAGAAAGTGTGAATGAGTTAATGAGGACAGCACCTGGGCGCAGAGGGTCCCAGCAAGGACAGCAGAGAGGCCCGAGCTCTTTGCAGCCGTCAGAAGTGGAGGATCCCAGTGGTCGAAGGGGAGAGTTTGTGGATCCTGGAAGGCCTTGTAGGCCATTTTGAGGATTTAAAAAATATTTATTTATTTAATTTTGAGGATTTTGTCCTGCCGGAGTGGAAACGAAAGCTGCAGGGGGTTCTCAGCAGAGCAGGGCTATCACATGTTTGCACCAATTTCTAGGACCCCTGGGATTTCCAGGCTGCCTTGTGGAGGCTGGTTGAAGGGTGAGCAGCATGGAAAGAGGCTGCGGCACTTGGAATTTTAGCAAAGTAAAAAAGGGGAAGTTGACATCTGGGAAGACATGTTGGCTGAGTGGTCAGCCTGTGGCCCTGGGCACGACAGCAGCGGCTTCCCCATGGTACAGAGCAGGATGTGGAGCGCTCTGGCTGGAATCTGAAGTGGGCTTCACCTTCAGGCTTTCCTCAGTGATCAGTCTCCTGTCCTAATGGCTCTGCAGCCTCCCTAGACAGCACCACCAGCCAGGAAAGCAGTGTGCAAGAATGTGAGCCTGTGGGGACATTTCACATGCAAACCATAACGCAGGGGAAGTTTTTCAGTAAAGCTCTAGTCGTGAGAAGGCGACAGAGACCAAGAGGAGCAGCTGGACCCAGACACGATCCTCACTTGGCAGTCGAGGCAGCAGGTGAATGATGTTTCATCGTGGTTGAATGTGACCTTAAACTTAAAATATACCAGACTAACCCTGACCTCTGGTACATGTTCATGTGTTTCATGACCACACACCACACACCTCTAATTTCAGATTATGGATTGGATTTATCCACAGGAATCCATTTTTTTCTGTAGCTGTATTTTATGTAGACAACTGAATAGAATGAAGTCCCTCAGGGCCCATGTTAATCATTCCTCCCAGTGTATTGGCATTTCCATCTTTATGTTCTGTTCCTTCTCTCATCTTCATTTAAAAGGCAAATAGTCTATGAAATAGATTATGATGCATAAGCTCCACATTTGTATCACATTGATCTGGGTTTGGTCATGAAGCGATCTTGAGCGTCAGCCATCTGAGTGTTTCTTCAGTGACTCACTTTAAATCACCTCGAAAGAACAGAGCAAAGAAGTCTCCTTTTCATGCTGTTTGTCTGTGTAAATAATTACTGTAAGACTGTAAGAGCCATGATGGGGGAGAATGCCCAGAGACATTGTGCCCTCAGTAACAACATACAAAGGGGGGTGGAACCAGGTTGATTCCTAGGCTATCCATAACCCCCTACCCCATGGACTGATCCAGTTTGCCCATGGAGGAGGATACCCAGCTGACTGGGGACAGGGAAGAGGGAACTGGGGACATCAACACATTATTTGCTCATTCATTGTATCTAATTTTGGACAATAAAGAAAAAATAATTACTGTGAGTTTAGGCCTTCAACCTAATACCAGGGCTGCAAAGGCCTTTTAGGATTTGGATTCATGGGCACATTTCTGAATACCATGGACATGATCTGTAAGTCCTGTTAGTCTCTGGAGAGATGTGACCATCTTCTGGTCCCAGAAATGGCCATCTGTCCTTTTCCTGCAGATATAGGACAGCTTTTATTTGACGTCTCCTTCTTACTTCCAGTGCTCACAGTGACCTGCAGCCTCCACATGACCTAATCCCTTCCCTACATCCCTAGCTGACAGCATCCCTAATAGGAAGGAGGATCTGGGCGGCAGTGACCCACCAGAGACAAGATGAGGTCAGCTGGTCAGGGCTCCCGTGTGTATGCTGAGAACCATGCTGGTGAGTCTGATGTGGCATTAGGCAGGTTGGCAGGGAACCTCACTGGGGCCGGGGATAGCATGAAGAGCTTGTGCAGAGACCAGCAACTTGGATTGGCAGCTTCTATCGATTAAGATTGAGATTTGTTGCCCAAGGAATTAGATATGTTGGGCTGGCACTGTTTCAAATGAAAGCTCATTGATCTTATAGGGCTCTTAGCATGGAAGGTGGATCCAGTGCCCTTAAAGGGACAGGCTTCTATTTATCAGATGTGCTTCCTCAGTGGGTGATTAGGAGCAGAGCACACAGCCATCTCGCTTGGGCTTTCTGGTGGCACTTGGGATTTTGGCCTAGTGCTCATTCTGAGAGACGTGGTTGGCTTAGTCCTGGGGGTAGAGCGAGGCTGGGCTCCTCTGAGGATAGGTTCTCACTTTTCTTTCTGAGCACAGGTGTCATGTGGGGCCATGGGAATTGTTCGGTCTAGGGCAGTTGGTACTTTACATTTTTCCAGGTTTCCAAACCTCATCCTGTCCCTTCAAGTCGGTTCTGTACTTTCAGGTCAGCATTCCTGGAATTCGGTGTTCATTACACCAAGAGCCATCAGGGACTTCCGACTGTCTGAAAGATGGCCTGCAAATCCTCAGGCCAACACCCAGGAACCCTCCTCCCTGGCCCCAGCCAGTTCCATCATCCACGAGGCAAATCCTCCTCTTGGGAAGCAGGTGTACTCATCATTTCTTGAACACCCTGCCTCAACTCCCTTCCATCCATCTGATCCGTCCTTCCTGCTATCAATGGATAACTGTTGTGGTCAGCTTTCTTGTTGCAGTGCAGAAAGCACCCAAGCCAAAGTGGTTTGCGGAGGAATGGTTTTATTTGGCTTAGGGACTCGAGGAGAGACTCCATCCTGGCAAGGAAAATGATTTCATGAGCAGAGGGGTGGACATCGCCTCCACCATAGCACAAACAGCGGCAGAAAGGTGTGCCAAACACTGGCAAGGGGAAGCTGGTTTATAACCCCATAAGCCCACTCCCAACAACACAGCTCCAGCGAGGTTCTGATTTCCGAACTGCCATCAGCTGGGGATTGATCACTGAGAACACATTCATTTGTTTGTGGGGGCACCTGGATCAAACCAGGACAAGAACACACCTTCACTCCTCCACATTTTTGCACATGTATGTGTGTGCTGTGTGTACATGTGCATATGGGCACAGTGTGTGTCAGTGTGCACGTGGAGGCCAGGTGTCTTCCTCAATTACTTTCCACCTCGGGTTTTTTTTTTTTTCTTTTTTGACATTTTTGTGGTAGGATCTCACTCTAGCCCAGGCTGACCTGGAATTCACTATGTAATTTCAGTGTGGCTTCGAACTCACAACAATCCTCCTACCTCTGCCTACTCAATTAAAGGCGTTTACCACCTCACCCTGACACCTCATTTTTTGAGATAGGGGCTCTCACTGAACCCAGAGCTCAGTGGTTAGGCTAGACAAGTTAGCCAGAAACGTGTGGGTTTCTTTCCGACTTCCCATCTCCAGCCCTGGGGTTACAAATGCTCACCACCATACCTGAAGTTTGATGTGGGTCCTGGGGAGCCAAACACAGTTCTTCATGCTTCCATAACAAGCACTTTACTCACCTAGGCCTCCCCAGCTCCTCTTGTCTCCCCACCCCTCAGGCAAACAATGAAAGATAAATGCCCAAACCTGACCTTGAACCTCTGAAGCCAGTTGGGTTCTTTCCATCCTTTCCGTAACATCTGCCCAAATTTGGTGATTTTCGGGGACAGTGATTGAGTGGAAAGAAAGGCATGCATGAGGGTCGATGTGGATGAACGGAACTCTCCAGGAGTGATCGTTCTCAACTTTCTCCTTGAAACCAACGCCTTGATGACATGCATCTCTGACTTTGCCCTCTGGAGTATCAAATGTCTCCCTTTTTCAATATGGCACTCGTTCAAGATCCACAGGATGGCTGTGCACCATTGCCTTTAGGCAGACTTTGGGGTCTCAGTGTTTGAATGCAGAACATTCTCGTTACTTACATGTCAGTGATCTTTGCAGACATACAGACACAATTTATGTAATTTTGATCATGGACATGTGTCCTGGACGCTTGCCTACAGACAAAACCAGGATAATCAATGCCACACAAGGACAGCTAAGATAGAAGGGCTGCATGGGCCACACTGTGCACACTTTAAATTCTAAAGGGCCAGCTTGGGAAGGAGCTGTGACAGAAGGTTTTGGGGTACAGACTAGGAAAAGCGGGTTGGGTGTGATGGGATGAAGCCCTCATGAAAACAGAGACATGTAACTCTTCCTCTCCACGAATGGATCCTGTAGGTGGCTGATGGGGGTTGGCAAACTTTCCAGTGTGAAGACAGATGGGCTGTGGTCTCCTGGGATCAGTGCACACACCCACTCTGTCAAGTTTCGCAGCATTGAGTGCATGCTCGCTTGAACGCTGCAAATGTTCTGTGCATGATACCTTCTTGCAGGGTTTCATCAAATGGAAATGGAGCTGTGTATTTGCTCAGCATCATAGGCCCCAGGACCATGTGGGTTTAACTCAGAACTCATGAAGCTATAATGGAACGCCCTTAATGGATCATTTGGCATATGCAGTCATGCATACATGAAACCAACCTCTAAAAAGTTTAAACTAAACCTTTTAGGACTTCCCTCGGGGGAGCACCATTGTGTTGAAAGGCATATAATTTGTGACATCAGAAAGCTTTTGTGCTGGTCTGATGGTACTGGCTTCTCAGTTCTAACCCTGGGGTCCAAAGCCTTTTGATGGTCTCTGTACAAAGCATTCTATTTTTTAAAAATTATTCTCATTTCCTTTTTTCCCCAAAAGAAAATTTATTAGTTCAACAAATGAAGCATTTTAGGAAGCGTTTACTTGTTTACTTTTTTTCAGAAGCTTCATATTAAGAAAATAGACTTTCATGATTTCTATCCAGTGTGTTATATTTTTTAAACATGTTTATTTTCAATAATTAGATACATTGTATGAGCAAATATTGTGTTGGTATTCCCATTTCCCTCCTCCCTATCCCCAATCTACTGGATATCCTACTTGGTGGGCATACTGGGTCAATCCATGGGGTAGGGGGTTATGGATAGCATAGGGGGCAGCCAGGTCCCCCCCTTATTTGTGTGTTGTAGCTGAGGGGGAGATGTCTCTGGATATTCTCCTCCACCATGGCTCTTAAAATCTTTCCACCCCCTCTTTCACTCAGTTCCCTGAGTCATGGTGGGTGAGTTTTAAATCTGCTATCTCTGGACCTTTGCACAGATGAGCCCTTCTTGACTTGCTGGTCTCTTCCATAAAGCAGTGTGTTCATCATTTTTGTGACACGAGTCTGTATTGTATAACAGTGACCTCTGCTTCCTCCAAATATCAATGACCATTTTTCCCTGGCAGCTCATGTAATGCTTTCCAGCACCATCTGGGAGCTGGTTACCATTTTGGATCTAGCTGTATCTCTCTGTGTTGTGTGATGACACTCTGTGGTATCTTCAGCAATAGGGTCTTACCTTTGGCCTGGGGCTAGTATTCAAGAGCGTTGATAAAAGCCTGTCTTGTTTTGAGGACCTTGTGGGTCTCTTCAATCAACAGCTCAGTTCGAGAAGGAACCAATAACTAGAACAGGGAGTTGCAGACCTGAGAAATTTTTCTTGGGGTTAGGCTTCCTCCCATTTTATTCATGTCCCCCCTTACCAGGTGATGCCCACAGCTTCCTCAAGAGCTTACTGTGTGAAAGTAAGGATTTATAGTATCAATTCATTATTGGGTTAGCTTATTGTATAAGTTCCCCAACCCTCCTGTTATTCCCTCCCCCAATTCCTTCCATCCCCTTTGACAGCCTCTCAATTCACCTGTCAGGTTTGCTTAGAGTTTAAGCTTAACCTGGTTAGGGACTGCATATGAGGGAGAATTTGCCAGCATGTTACAGTTTATATGGGGGGTTTTCTCATTCATTATTTTTATAGGCAAGTTTATATTTAGGAAGGAGTGATGGTTCATGGGGGAACATACACTGAGACATTAAAATAAATTTGTATTTCAGAGAAATATATAGTGTCTTAATTGCAAATGTTTAGAGAAGATTTTAATAAATTTGTTCACTGCAGTAATTAATTTTTAAGAGTCTCTGATTCTGGTATGTTCTTGTTTAGGATTCTGAATTAAAAAGTCAGCATTTCATATTGCACACATGTACCTATGTCTTTATTTCACTGAGACAGAACTGATATAATTCTCATTTTTATTATCTGCAGAGGTCAGGAGTTTGAAGAATAAAGCCCAAAGAATTTAGCGAGTCAATTGCCCAGTGTGATCTTGTCTTTCTCATTGTAAGTACGAGGTTGAATGACCCTTGGGCTACGTGAGTTTATGTTGGAGATAAAGTACAACCCAGTGTGTTCCTGTAAAAATTTTAATGATCTATTTAGGTGATTGTAGCTGCAATGGTAAGGACTAGTGTAGTTCATTTTTTCATCTCTTCATATACACACAGCAATTTATTTTATATACAATCTGGATACATAAGTTTAATTATGGCACTGTTGTCCAACAATATCTGGGAATGTGAATTAAACATAGCTTTAATACCCTTGTATTTCTTCCTAAAAAACCTATAAAAAGGAAAGAATGCCTTTCAGAGAGGCACAGGATGATCATAGTTCTCTAATGGGTCGGGGGATCTCCTCTTGGTTTGTTCTGGACACATCCATCTGCTGTCTTCATTCTTTACTGTCTACAAGACCAAACAGACTTGGATTTGATTTCTCTAGGGATCCTCCAGACATATCACCTTTATTAGTTCTTTTTGTCTGTGTTTGAGGTAAGGTCTCTTTCTAGCCCAGGCTGACCTGGAATTCAATATGTCGTCTCAGGGTGGCCTTGAATCCACAGTGATCCTCCTACCTTTTAGACATACCACCTTTGGGAAGAGCCTCATAACTTACTCGAGTAACTCTAGAGTAGAATTCATCCTCAGAACAAGACCCTAGATTCAGGAGTCAAAGGAAAGTTTCCTTTAATTCTGGAAGCCAGAATAGGCATTCCTTGTGAGTACAGGGTGTTTCGTTGCCTCAGACACTGCTTTGTTTACAAGGATTTAATTGCTGATATGTGTACACTCCTTAGGAATAATTAACTCCTCCAATCCTCAAAGCCACTCTGATTCTAAGATAGGCACTGTAGCTCTTTCTATTTTTTTTGCCAGAGACCTGAGGTCACGGGATGTGGACAAAGGCAGTGAGTTCCAGAGTCTGTGCCCTTAGCCACAGTGCCTGCTTCAACTATATCCCATGATCTCCAGAGCCCTGGATGGCTCCAGGCCAGTCCCAGAGGATGTTCCCTGGAAAAGTTCTGCTCTCTCGGGAGAAATCACACACATCTGCCTATGCCAGCAGCTCCCCACTGCACACCCGACAAGCCAGACACAGTGGATGATATCTCCATGTTCTGTGTCACAGAGTAGAACTTGAACAGTTCTACCCCCTCCCTGTGTTGGTGACCTGTCTTATGGTGAGAGAATGCCTGAGAGAAACAGCTTCATAGGAAGGGTTGATTCTGGCTCATAGTTCAGGGGATACAGTCCCTCATGGTCAGCAGGCAGGCTGTGGTGGTTAAGGGGGGCTTTGTGGAAGCCACATGTCAGTAACAGGTGGAAAGCACAGACAGGAAGTAGATTTATTACCTTTCGAGGTCCACCCCTGGTGGCCTGTGTCTACCAGCTAATGTGCAAAACAAAAACAAAAACAAAAAGAAACAAATGAAAAAACCCTCCATGTACAAAAAGTTTCCACAATTTCCTAAAAAAGTGCCACCAGCTGGAGACAAAGCTTCACACACTTGACCTTGTAAGAAGCACTTCGTTCTAAACCATAACACTCCCTATGATGAGATGCTCGTTCTCTCCTCCTCATAGGACATTCTTAGAGTCACCTTTTCTGCCCAACTCTTCCTGGCAGATTCCCACGCAGCCCTTTGCAGCTCTGCACTCCAACGGTCTCATTGGTCCTGGTCTTTCTGTGTCAGTTGTCAGTCTGGTTTGAGGGTTTGGAGTTTGGTTCAATAGGCCCAATGATCCTGGGGTAAGTGTGGTTCCTTGCTCCTCCTCGTAGGATGTCTTAGAGAACTTACAAAGCTTGAGCCAATGACATGCTGCTTTTGTCCTCGACATCCTCCTTCCAGGAGGATCAGCCAGGCTGTTGAAGTAGCTCTCATAGCTAATAAGTTGTCCTGAAACACAACCTTCAAAAATTACAGTTATAGCACTAGATAGACCTAACTAGCCTTCATTTTGAAAGCCAGTCAACTTTATGGGAATCTGGTCAAAGGCTAAAAACAAATGCAGAATCAAGATTCCCACTATTGTGGTAGAATATTCAGTAAGTATACGTACCATCTCCTTATAACACACTGATATTTCCCCATGGAATGGAAATACTAAGTACTTCATACTTTCCTTTGCCATTTTTTCTTGTTATGACTTCTCCAGCAATCGTTATAGTTTTGGCAAAGTGAAATAACAATGTATTCCTATAATCGTAAAAATGTACAATAGTCTTTAGTCATACTGGCTTTGATATTTGAAAAAATAGATATATAAATTTCATTTGCAAACCGAGAATCATAAAATGCCAGAATATCAGTTATGAGCCAAGTATGTACTATCGCAGAGTTTTTAATGTTTTAAAAATTTGGAGTGAGTATACTTAAGTACACCTGAAGTGACTTAAGTTTTGCGTCTTTAATATGCTACAGTTAACTTTTTATTTGAAAGTTGCAAGAAAGGAAAGGAGATAAATATTTGGGTCAAACAATCTTTCATAAGTAGAACCCACACTCCGAATCGCTGATCTCCATCAAAGACACTTTAGGTCATGCAGAAGCAAATGATGTACAGAAATGGGAAGAACGTGGGTGTCACAGAAAATGCCCTTCTTAGGAGTATGCCTGTGTGATGGGTGCTGAGCTGTCTCCTAGGATGATCACAAAAGCCACTGAAATAATGTGAAGTTTCTTTTTTTCCTTCAAGAAGCATGGAGCTATAGTGTGAGAGAAAAAGAAGAAAATAAATAAATGATCAGCTGCAAAAACTTTTAGGATGTTTGGATATTTTCTGTCAAAAAGAGTTTCGTTAGCTGAAGAGATGCTGGATTTATTCTGTACCATTTGCTAGGTGCTGTTAAGCAAAGTTACTTCATATTTTTGTGTTTGTTATTTTAAGTGTTTCCTTGTGGTTTCTGGTGAGTTTTGACGATGCATTGCTTTAAAAGTAATTTGACAAGGAGGATAAAATAAAATAAAGTTACCAAGGACATTTGGCTTTCAACTCTTTTCACGTGTGTGTGTGTGTGTGTGTGTGTGTGTGTGTGTGTGTGTGTTCACACATAGAGGTCGGAGGTTGATGTCTGATACCTTCTTCAGTTACTTTTCACTTTATTTATTGAGGTAGGGTCTCTCTCTTAAACCCAGAACTCACTGATTCAGTGAGTCTAGCTAGCCAGCTTGCCCTGGGGATCTGCCTGTCTGCCTCCAAGTGCTAAGAATACAGGCACATGCTGTTATATACGCTTTTCCATGGGTTCTAAGCATCTGAACTAGGTCCTCAAGCTGTTATAGAAAATGCTATACTAGTTCAGCCATCTTCATCTCCACAGCACATTAAATTTTTTGTTTATATATATATTTGTGTGTGTGTGTGTGCATGTGTTACGTGTGAGTATGGGCACATGTGTAGCATGGCATGCATGTGGAGGTCAGAAAACACTTTTCAGGTTGGTCCTCCTCTGTTCACCTCATTTGAGGAAGGGCTTTTCACTCTGGACCCTCATTCTGCTGCTCTCTGCTGGGATCATGGACATTGTCTTGTCTCTGCCTCACATTTTACCATCAGTGTCAGTGTGCTGATATTACAGGAGCCCACCATGGCTTCTGGCTTTTCATGTGGGGTCTGGAGACCAAACTCAGTTACATCAGCTTGAGTCGTGGGTGTTTTGTCCACTGATCTCTCCCTGTCATCCCCCAGTTTCCATTGTGCTAGGGATTGAATGAAGACTGTGTGCACGCTAGGCGAGGGCTCTGCTACTGAGCTGACATCCCCATGTCTGCAGCTCAGCTTCTTACTTTTATGTTGAAACACTTCACTATTGAATTGAACTTGAACTGGTTTTATCTCCAGGTAAAATGAAGTGAAAAGACATCAATCTGTACACCACCTGTTTCTTCCCAGAAAGAAAGAAGCACTTTCCTAGTACCTGGTATATTCACAAAGAACCTCATACCTTACATTTCATTTACTGAAGTTCTTGAAAATGAAATCTGCTTAAGAGCCTTTGTAAATATTCTTCTTCTACACAATAAAGGTTTCTTTACAAATTCATAAATTGCTCCAGAAAGGAGGTTTAAATCTGTTTGCTGGCACTTGTAAATTAGAAATTTTGCGCATATTATAAGTGCAGTCATGCAAGGAACTACCAAATCTCAACTTGAATTTATTCCATCCATTTATGACCTGGTAGGCTTTTTACCCCCAGTACAATTAATTAAGCAAACAGGACCAGTGTTAGTACTTTTGACAGATTACAAGAACAAAGGCCCTTGCTTTGCGGCTCTCACAGGTCTTGTAAGTAGATAGTTCTCATAAATCCTGCGTGGCAGGTCCTTTGACTCTTCCTTAAAGCTTTACCCTATTCCAGTTGGTACTCAGCACCGCGGGAGGCTTGCTCCCTGCAAACTTCTCTGTTGCTGTTTGCATTTCCTCTTTAGCAATAGAGCTAATCAGTTTCTTCTTGTGAAGATGATCCAGTTTGGGCATTTTAATTTTAGCTGGAATTTTCATAGTTTCTGCTATCAGCTGCCAACTCTGATGCAAATATCAGTTTGGAGAACAAAAAATAAACAAAAAGGGAGATGTTAGCTGGGTGTCATGGCTCAAGGCTGTAATCCTAGTACTCAGGGGGCTGAGGCAGGAGAATTACTGCAAGTTTGAGGCTGGGCCTGGGCTACATAGTGAGTATTAGAGCAGCCAGAAAGCCCTGTCAATAAAAAAAAGTAGGAGAGGGAGCTGGAGAAATGGCTCAATGGTTAAGTCGCTTGCCTGTAAAGCCTAATGACCTGGGTTCAATTCCCCGGTACCCACATAAAGCCAGATGCACAAAGTGGCATATGCATCTGGAGTTTGGTTGCAGTGACTAGGAGCCCTGGCGTGCCCATACTTGCTCAGTCTCCCTCTCTCTTTCTCTCTGCTTATAAATAAATAAAAATATTTTAAAAAGCAAGGGAGGAGACTTTTAATATTGTTGGTATCTAATGAGAATGTAGGAAACTATTGAAATAAAAACATGGTCTTTTGGATACTGAGTTTTGTGAATATATTAGTTACTCTTAATTTTTATTGTTTATGTATGTGTGGATGTTCGTGTGTGTGTGCCTGTGTGTGTGTATGTGTGTGTGTGCCTGTGTGTATCTGTGTGTATGTGCTTGTGTGTGTATGAGTGTGTGTACTTGTGTGTGTGTGTGTGTGTGTGTGTGTGTGTGTGTGTGCTTGTGCGTGACGATGAGATGACCACTTTCTGGCTTACCTTTGTTCACCTCATTTGAGGTAGTGTTTCTTGCTTTGGATTCCCATGACCCGTTCCTAGCTTTACTCACCATGACCTTCTGGAAAATTCTCCTGCCTCAGCCTTCTATCTCACCATCAGAGTCGATGTCATCATCCTGGAGTTCCATAAACCCACCATGGTTTCTGGCTTTTTAGGTGGGGGTTGGGAATCAAACTGTGTACTGCGGCTTGAGTGGTGAGTGCTCTACCACTGAGCCAGCTCCCTGGGCCTTATTAATACGTAGAGTATTAGTTTACATTATTATTACAGAGTATTATAGAGTATTAATACAGAAATTAGCTACTGTTTTCATTGGCATGTCTATCTATGAAATTTGATGCAGTTTTTAAAGAAAATCACAGTATAGAGTTGGACATTGAAATACGGGATGTTAACTAATTTTTGGGTAAGAGAGGACTGTGGTCAGGGAGAGATAGAGATGCGTGCAAAGATGGAGGTAAACAGAGACTTGTGAAGACCCCGGAAATTGCACAGCAAGGGGGACTGAAAGGAAAAAGAAAACCCTAGAGTTTTAGTGTAACTGACTGAAGGGCTTCCTAGGTTGTTTATTTATATAAGGTAAAATAAGTCCTGAAGAAAAACTAAGACATAAATGAGAATTTGTTTCTCTAATCACAAAGGTTGAATAGATGAAACAAAACTATCTTAAAACCTTTAATTAGTAACACTGATCTTAAAGATTTATCAGTCTTCATCTTTAGGAATAGAACCATGGTAGGAATTACTGGGGCATGAAAAGCAGGCTTAGGTCTCTGCTGAAAACATTTTTGTGCTCATCAGCAAAGGGTACATCACAGTGACATGCACCCTGGTTGGGTCTTTCATAATTTTGAACTAATCCCTTCTTCCCGCTTCCTGATCATTTTGGTTTTAAGAGTTTTGTTCTCTTAAAAATTAAGGCATAGCACCCATCAGTAACAACTCACTTGGGCCAGAAAGACCGGGATGAGTACTAAGATATACAGGATCCCTTGCCACAAGGACTAATACAGACAGCCCACGAAGGAGGATATACAACTGATCAGGGATGGGGAGGGGGGGAATTGGGGAATTCGGGATAACAACGCATGGTTTGCCCACTAAATAATGTAACTCATTATGGACAATAAATATTAAAAAAATTAAATTTAAGAGATAAAAATATAAAACAATTTAGAAGGAAGAATTAACTTAAGTGTTTTACAGTTAATATTTTAGACAAATTGGATAAAAATAAAGAAATGACTTTTTGTGATTAAAATGTATCACTCTTCCAAACTGCTATCACTCTTGGTTGGAGAATCTTCTTTATTTTACAGATAGGGGAGAAAAAGGAAGAGAATCAAGATCCAACAATAAGACAAAAAGATAACTGACTGCCCACCATAAGATGTGCCAACCCTACCATATCTGCCAGGGCCCAGGAGAAATTGCAGAAAATGCAAGCAACCTGAACACTGCTCTTACTGTCAACCTGACAACCAGCTCCAGGGCGATGGTGACAGACAGGGTGATATAACAAAACCTATCAAACAAGGCACCCAGAGGCTACAGAGTGCTCAACACTAAATCAGATTGCTAACAGGCCTGCCTTGGGTCAGAGAACATTGCAGAAGAGGGGGCAGAAAGATTTTAAGAGCCACAGAGTGGATAGGAATATACTGAGGCATGGTCTCCCCCCCAACCAACTACCCCACAGGAACTGACTGAGGCCTCCATGATCCTATGGTGAATTCCATAACCCTATAATCCCACTGAGAAAAGAGTATAGTAACCCTGAGATATATATAAATAAAAATATAAAAATATAGTTCTTTAAAAGAACTTTGGAAAAATAATCTGTGAATGCACACTTAGACATTCATTTAGTATTCAGTGGAGAGAAGTTGATGTTCCTTTCTTTTATTATTTGAACTGTGTGTGTGTGTTTCATGTATGCTTGTGTGTGTGCAGATGTATGTGCCTCGCACACAACATGGAATCCAGAGTCAGATGCTGAGTGCTCTCCTTGTTTCCCTGAGGCAGAGTCTGTCACTAACTCTGGAGCTGCCTTTTTTCCCAGTCAGACTGGCTAATGATTCCAGCAATGTTCCAGATTCCATTCCCCACAGGACTAGAGTCACAGGGATATGTGGCCATGGCCAAGTTTTTATATGGGTGCTGGGGTACCAACTCAGGTCTTCATGCTTGCATGGTAAGTATGAGCCTTCTCTCCAGACCTGAAGGGTTTGATTTTAAATTTACTTTTTAATACTCATTTTGTGAACATTTATGATTTATTTGAAGAAGTTTATTTTGTAGTTTTATATATATTTAAATGATTCATTTTCCATTTTTTGGATCTGAGTTTTGATGGTATATCTGCTTACTTCAGGGAAGCACTTCACGGACTCCAAGGGCGATAAAGGAATACATTTCAGTCCATTCCATGGCCACTAGCTTGTATGTGAATACTGGACCAGGGCTTTCTGTGTTTCCTTCTGGAATCTGTAAGTCTAATTAGTTAGCAAGTCACAACGGGTCATTGTGGTTATTGGGAAAAGCAAAAAGTTACCTGTAGCCCATTGATGGCTATTGCTGTTTCAACTTTGAGTCGGCAGGCTATCTCAGTGACATGAGTAAATAACTTCTACGTAAAAGAGAGCCAACAGTCCCCAGCTGAACTGCTTTCTGTCCTCAAGGTGATGGGTGTTTTCTAATCCTGCTCCTGTCCTGCTGCAAACTGTCCTGGCTGGTCTTCAGCTGAGCTGAGGGATATAGTCATCAGGGAAAAAGGTTCTGATGGGTTCAGAAGTGATAGTGCATGCAGAGCAAATGGTTCCCAGGGGTTTGGCCCAGAAGGTCATGAGGGTTACAAGGATGGAAGTTTGCGGCATGTATTAGACATTTATGATGTGAAAGGCATCACTGTAGATGTACAGAACAGTGTAGAAGGTCATAATCCATTAGGGACCCTTCTCATGGGGTAATCAGCATCATCACTTATGGGTAATACTTCAGAAGGACCACTCCTGCATGACACGGATTGCAGAAGGCGGAGCTTCCGAGATGAAGTGTAGCACGAGAGAATCACTGTGCAAAGGAACACAGGGCTGAGGGGGATTACAGAAACTTTCCTGTTGGAGCTTCATGCAAAAGCACAGGTCATGTGACACAGGATCTATCTGTAGAGGTACAGGGGAAGTTTGTGATTACTACATAGGATGGTTATCGAGAGGGTGGGTGGTTGGGAAAGGAGAGTCAAAATGAGGTTTGGGGTCAGAGAGTAACTTCTACTAGTTCTAAGAAAAGGTGCAGTCTACCTAGGAGTAGCAGTCCACTCCATGTTGCTAGGATGAACATCCAAACCAGGCACAGTTTATGGGAGGAAGGGATTTATTCAAGTTTACATATCCAGGGAAGTTCCATCAAATGGCAGAAGAAGATGATTCCATATATCCAAGCAGACAGAAAGAAACCAAAACCATCCAGCAAAGCACCAAAAAAATCAGTAAAAACAAACTGGCAGCAAGCAGGATCTCAGTTTAGACTTTGCTGCATATCTTTAGTTTGGAACTCAGATCCAACCCCAAACACCTTAGGGCTGAACCCCAGGATCTACCCCCAGTGACACATCCTCCACCCAGGAGGCTGGAGACCCAAGGTATAAGCTTTACCCAAACACCTGAGTCTATGGGGGACATACATTCAAGCTACCACAACTGTATAGGTTGGCCATTGAGAGGGAGGAAGGGTGGGGAAGGAGAGTCAAAATGAAATTTGGACACAGAGAGTAACTTCTCCCAGAGCTAAGGAAATGTACCTTCTACCTAGGAAGATGCAGAGGGGCCTAAGCCTGACCAGATCCTCTCCTCAGAGGATGGCTTGAAATGGAAGACAGGATCTAGCAGTGGGTAGTGCTACAAAGGTCCATGGATGACCGATGACATGGACCTGACCCAAGAGCAGGGCAGTGAGGCAAGATACAGGATTTGAGATAAAATGCTGAACTAGAACTAACTGGACTTAGCAAGTAGGATAAAAATGGTTTTGGATTTAGGGATGTGGGAAGCAGTTGAGTCACGAGGTCAGGCTGGATCAGTGAGGAGACGAGATTCAAATTGTGGAGCCCGCACTCCAGCTCTGCGTAGGTAAAGAAGCACTTTGTCTCCAGGACTGAGTGACCCTGTACAGCTGATGGTACTGGCAGCTGCAGAAGACAGCATTCTTTTTTGTGCAATGTATATGGCAGAGTTTAACAAGGCATAATCTTTTCCCAATATTACCACATGTTTTAGGCTTATAGGAAACTGATGATAACACAGTAATTTACCACCTACCACGAATGCAATTTCTCCAAATGTCAGCATCTTCAGTTAGCATGGTATATTGACTGATAATAAAAAAATTGAGTCAATATTGATACATAAAAATATGTCTAAGATGAGAAAAAAAAGTAGAAGTGTAGCTGTACTATTTTGGTTTGAAGGTAAAATATTTCCAGTTGCCCTGTGTGTTTGTGTTTAAGCCTCATGCTCAATCCCTAGCTGGTGGCAATTTGGGAAGTCAAGCCTTGCTTGAGGAGGTGTGTCATTGGGGGCAGACCCTGGGGTTTATTAGTCCAGTTTGCTAGTGTTAGTCAGATCACATTCTTGTTGCTTCCTGCCCACTTCTGTGGCAAGACATGATACCCAGTCTCTGCATTGCCTTGCTCTCTCCACCATGATGAAACTTCTCCTGGAAATTATAAGCCTGAAACAAACCCTTCCCCCCTGTAAAGACTACAGTCCACATTTTATTCATGTTACTAGTTTCCACCCAATGCCCTTTTCCTGTGTCAGGATCTCATCCAGAGTCCCTGTGATGCTTAGTTATCTCTGCTCCTTAGCTTTGTTCTGGTGAAGACAGTTTCTCAGATTTTCATTGATCTTGACCTGGACAGTTTTGAGGATGATGGGTTGGGCAGTCATCTTATAATTAGGACCTGTTTGTGTTTTCCTCATTAGACTGAGTGTGTAGGATTTTGGAGGAAGATCATGAGGTGAAAAATATTTCTCAACACCTTTGTCAAGGGAAATTTTGGTAACATGACTTATAACTGTTGTTGTTGACCTCAGCCAACTGACAGAGGTGGTATTTGTTAGGTTCATCTCTAAAAAGTTATTCTTTATTTGATAAAAAGTCTGCTTTCCATATTTCCATATGCTCTTTGGAAGAAGTTTGTGTGTATAGACCACAATTAAGGTATGGGTTCATCCTTTTCCCATCTACAAGGTGAAAATACATACATTATTGAAATTTGTACAGATTAGTCTCATTTCATTTATGAAGTTATTTAGTCAATCATTTATTTATGTCACTATGAGCTCATGGATATTTTATTTTATGCTATGGATTCTGCTATAAAATGGCTTTATCTTATAGAAGTTGTTTCAGCTTTGAGCCATTGGGAGTTTCATTGCACACTATGACTAGGTGTCACTACTAGAGTGAGGGGTGTGTGGCAGCTGCAGAATCCCAGACTTGTTTGGGGGAAGGTGTGTAGCGCGGCACACTGGAGGTTGAAAGGTCCTGGCTCTGTGCCCAGCAATTTGACCATCTTCTACATTCATAAACATGAGAGCGAAATGATGAATAGCATGTTGGAAGATCATTCTGGAAGCTCCATAAATGGCACTTTGTACTCACACACTTGTTTAGCAAAGATTCTGTCTCCTGCTTCAGAAGGAAGGTGGTGTCTCCTGTGGAAAGACAACTTACATCTACCTACCTGCCTGGCTTGTGATATGACTCAATTGGTTAATTCTCACACCCACCCATTGAGGAAGATATTATTTTCATTTTATAGATAATAAAACTGAGCTTGTTTGTTCTGAAAGCATCCAGTTGCCATGTACAAAGTCGCTGAACTTTGTAATCCTGACCTGCCATGCTGTTAGGCATCCCAGGCAAACCACGGAGATATCTGACCCTTCCCAGTTACTCTAGCTGTCTTAGCTTAGGTCCCAGAAATGCAAATGGAAAAACCTTCTGAAGACTCTAATCTCTGCCATCATCTGAATGAAGCTGCTTGAAGCCCTGAGTAGGAGCTACCTGGCAGGGCTAGGTCAATACCCAGAACAGTGAGAATAGTTATTGTTTCAACCCAAGAAGTTCTGGGGTAGTTTCCAGCAATAGGTATCGGGGAAACCAGAAGATACACACTGTATCCATCTGGTAGTGTCTACTATTTTGACAGCTATCTTAGATTGAAATAAAAGCTACAGAAGGTCATAAGTTTCACCTACGCTCTGGGGGCCTGGCTGTGGATGCTTATGGACATAGAGCAGAAGTCCCAGAACCAGGTGCTAACTCCAGAGAATATGCATGAAGCAGCAGGCTATTTTGCATTAGTGCATGGTACAGGGAAAAGATGGTGAGGTTGTTATCAGATGGCATTGATTGCTTGCTCATTTCCTGATTGTGCAACCTTGGGCAAATTCTTTCTCTCTGATTCTCCATGATCTTATCTTTAAAGTTGAGATGATCTGATGGTAATCATAGATCCAATAAGATAACAGTAGATGCTCCATAAATGTGTTCCCATATTCTTCCGGACATAAATCTGTTAAAGCATCACTTGTTCTGCATTGCATTTTGAACGATTTGTTACTCTGTCTCCCAAGTGGACTCTGAACTCCCCCATAGAAGTGAGTTTAGAGTTAATATTTTTGCATTCATGCTGGTGAGTTCAGTACATAGAGTAGAGACTCAGATAGTTTGTTCAGTGGAAGGTCACAGATGAAACGTGATTCTCAATATCCATATTGAGGGACACTTTGATGACATGACTTATCACTGTTATTGTTGATCCCCATCACTGGAAGAGACACTCTTTCTTTGTGATAGAAGAAGGAAATAGCCTAAAGTCCCAAAGTAGCTAGCCTATCTTATCAGGGGTTTGAAAATAGCATTACTTCAAAAGGAGAAACCAAGGCAGAAAGAACTCTCAGAACAATAGGAAGCAGTTGACAATGACAGATGCAATCCTAGGCATAGAAAGAAGTATGGCGAGGGAATGGTTTTAGTAGTGTTAATGACCTCCAGATCAATTTTTAAGGAGGAAAGTATGGATGGTGAATAATGCAGGCAGCTCTGGAATGGTCAGGATTGAATCCGTACCCACACCATGTCTATTTTGTCCTCTGAGGGGTATTTAGAACTGGGCATATTAGATTGTTTAATACTTAAAGAACTTGTTTACATATTCTGACATTTAATTTTGGCAATCTTTTAGAATATTCCAGGCATGTACCCAGAATGCAGAACAACATGTTGACCTGATGATGTTTGCTTCTTCCCACCCCAAGGGGTTCAAAAGGAAAACAGACATTGAGTAGATTCTCAACCCAATCAATATGTGTTTACTTATGAAAATACACCATAGGAGGAAAGTGAGCAGTTGTTATGTTGTCACCAGGGTCCATTCTGTCCATCTTAATGATGACCTGCCTGATTTTCGGCTGGGGATGTGATCACATACTCATTATCACCTACAGCTTGTCCATATGACTAAGTTCTGGCCAATGGAATCTGAAGAAAATTATTTTTAACCATTTCTGGGATATGTCCTTAACATGAAAGCATGTGTATTCTCTTGTGTCTGTGGGTGGAAACAATTAGAAAGGAATCGGCAGCCTTGTAGTCTTGGGTCAGTGGCTTATAATTTATCATCTCATTGAGCTGCCATTTTATTTAAGTCACTGAATCTTTGGATCCCTGGCTTGTCCTGTATATTAACCAATAGAGGAATCTGTGAAGGAAGATGCATTTGCTTGCCAAAGCATCCATGAAGAAATGGCATAGACTGAGTGGTATAAACAATATGCCAATATTATTAGCAACAGTGGTAACACTGGTTGGCTAGGCTGTGGCAAAGCTCTCTTGTTGACTGTGTCCTAACAGCTGGAGTCTGGGAGTGGAGAAAAGTGAGAGAGAATTATTTTGACATCTCCTTAAAAGGATACTAGCTCCATTATGAGGACCCTGTACCACTACCTCTAGCTCCAAATACTGCAACCACATTGAGGACTAAGACTTCAGCACAGGAATTGGAGAGGACAGTATTCAGTCCATGGCAGAAGCGGCTCAGTCTACACAAAGTGGAAGGTCTGTGAAATCTCACATGAGGAGGTGGGATGATGGAGAGCTGTCCAATGGTCCAAGAAGAGGAAATAGCAGGTGCAAAGTGACTGGAGTCAGAAAGAACCTGATACTCTTGGAAATGAACCCTGACTATATTAATGGCTGGGGAGAGACGATTAGATGGAATCTGAAATGAAATAAACACTTAATATCCCAGAGTCATTGCCCCCCTCAGCAACACACACAAAGAAAAAAACAAAATTGGCTAACTCATGTGTAATCCATAACCCCCTATCCCATGCACTAGACCAGCAAGCCCACTGAGGCGGGCCCCCAGAGGGTTGGGGACAGGGAGGAGGGAAATGGGAGTACCATCACCAGACTTGCTCATACAATGTATCTAATTACTGTCAATAACTATGGAAAAAACTCAATGAAAGGTTTTAAAGAATGGATAACGCGTTCTAATTATTTTCAGATTTCTTTGAAAATAATTTTTTTCTGAGGGGTTGGAGGAAGGAGAGATAGAAAAGGTCAATAAAATTACCCAGCCTTTGCTCAACATGGGACTGAAGAGAAATGGTGGATTTATTATATAAATTCCAAGGTCCAGTTATGCGTTTTTTTACGTCTATAGGTACTTCAGGGAGAGGACAGGTTACTTCATGATGATGCCCAGGTTTTAGGAAGACTGGAGAATCGCAAAGTAGGATTAAGTTTTCAGTTTTGCTGCTCTGCCAGAGAGGACAGGAAATCCGGCTGATAGTTCTTAGCTGAGGGTCTTTGGCAATATTATTGCAGGCAAGATTTAGAGATCAAGAAAGACACTCAAAGAAAGAAACTCAAAATTTTGAACTCAAAATCCATGGAGGGAACACACCAGAGTAGAAACCATGGGTCGTGAACACAGATGCTGTCACTTAATTTATTAGGACCTGTTTTCTTAGGAATTAAAAAAAATTAAAAGGTCTGTCATATGAATTTAAAAGGATAATTTCATAAGATACTTAGGAAGGTATCTGGCACAATAAGTGATGAATAATTATGTCCTGTCTTTATGCTGTTCCAAGATGCTTTCTAGTTGAAATATATATTAGATATTCAATTAGATATTCAATTCAGATCTGGTAATTTAGTACTATTCTTATATCTCCAACTCCGGAAGTGGGGAAGCTGAGAAGCAGGGCTGGGCTGCTCTACTTGGACACCCGTGGTTATGCTCCTTGCTCCTCCAGAGTCCGAAGGCTCAGACTAGGAGGTGAGTCTTCAAGGACATTGGACTTGGACTCTGTCACTCATTGGTCAGCACGTTCTGTTTCATAATTTTCCAGAAGGTAAAAGTGATCTTCTGGAAAAAGTCATTCTCAGGCACTAAGACAGAGTTCTGAATGCAGGTTTAATAGCTGTTACCCTCTTTTAGATTGATCTTTTATAAAAACCCCTCCCAGGTTTCTGGAACCAAGTGACATGTTCACTTACTGTGTAGAAGTATTCTGGCCTAGAGCAAGAATACCACTTTCATAGGAAAACGATGAAAGGTGAAATCTTCAAGGTATTAGGATTAGTACTTAACAGGATGCCTAAGGTACATCATGGATATTTGATGAAAGCACTTGGTCATGACTGTAATTTAAAAAATTATCCACTGACCTAGAAATTCTGAAAGGTGGTGAAAAATTGTTATCTTTTTTTTTTTTATCTGAGATTGTGTTGGGTTGTGCAGAACCAGTTCTTTTGATGGAGTTCCCCACAGGTGATGTCCTGTTTAGAGTCACAGAGAAGTGGAGGCAGACCCTGAGGTAGCTGGATATTTATCTGACCTTTTATGAGACCCTTGACCAGATGTGGGCGTGGTTAGCAGTTTGGATTTTCCGCAGGAGGAGCAGTGGGATTTGCCTGCATAGTGTGGTAACTTGAGCCTATTGGAAGCAGAGATTTCCCTTTGATAGAATTTTGTCTTTATCAGACTATTGTGATAAGTTCCTCTGGCTTCTCCACAGCCATTATTCTTGCATCTGTTGCTGATGGGGTAAAGCTGTCAATATGCCAGATATCGCTTTATGTCTAATTTCCCATGCTAGGTTTTAGCAATGTTTAAACAGCCTGGCATTCTATCACTACGTCTATACATAGTTATTTGAGGAGAGATACACAAAGAGATACAAATAAGAAAATATTTTTAAAAATAAAACAAGAGGTGCTGAACAAATTATGCGAAATGAGAATAAAGCTAAATTGTGCTAGAATGAAAACTCGATTCTTTTATTCTTTGAATTTATCTTTTTTTGAATAAGTACATCATACATAGATTAAAATAATTATGTAACTTGGAATTTATCCAACAGTGCAGTGGGTAATTACAAAATTGCTTTGTTTAATTATGTGGTATTTTATAGAAGGACATCTTTAACCTTTGTCACTAGCGCCAAACGGAGGGAGGTGTAGCCCTTCATAATAAGCATCATAATTCTAATTGCATCTAAGGTTTATTCAGAAGCAATTCATTTTTTAAAGGCACAATCTAACTTGTGTCAATTTTTTTCAGTAGGTAAAAACTGCTGAAGTAAATTGGTCTGCAGAAACAAAAGTAAAATGAAAAGTTCTTGTTAATAATCTTGTACACACTATTCAAACTCTCTGAGCCCGGCCCTGGCTAATGTTTCTAAACCCCCAGCCAGCCCTTATATAAATCCTGTGTGGTTCATTAGGGAAGATCAGAGGATTTCAAAGTACGTTCAGATCAGAACTAAACTATGGTATTTAAAAGGAGATCAAAGTGAGCACCTGTTGCGGAGAACTTTGCAGGTGTTATTTTTCTATGTTATTATTACAAGTGACTTTCATTGACATCTGCTCTTAGTGCATGTATGTAATAATGATAGATCAAATGCATAAGCCACCAACTTTATCCATTTATCATGTTTCTTGAGTGACATATACAAGGTAGTGTAAAACCCAACATGACCCACGGTTTCTTTTTCAGTTCTTTAGTCTTTGAAATACTACCACTAAAGTAGTAGCGATTTTAAAAGAGAAGGTATGAGTTGGGGCAATAGTTTAGTAGTAGAGTATTTATCTATTATACAAGAGGCCCCAGTTCATTCACAAAGCAGACACACAACCACACACACACACACACACACACACACACACACACGGGCACACACAAGGGCAGACACACATACACATACACATGGGCAGACACACATACATGGGTAGACACGCACACACATGAACACATACATGGAATGCACAATACCTTGTATGTTATTTCTTGGGATCAGAATCATTTCAATTATTAGTAGAACTAGAAATTATATTCAAACTTCTATGGGTTTTAAAACACGAATTTAACCAAATTCAAACATTTATTGAACAGCTCTTACATAAGGTAAAGAGTATAGAGAGTGGACTGTGCAGAATAATAAATATTATCTTTGACTTTGAAAAGGTTTTGGCCTCAAGGGAGAGAAAACACAAACAATACCTGCATGTTATAGGAACTGGGCTAGAGTGAAAGGCACGATGCGTGATGAGCACAGGGCAACCACTCTGTTCAGGGTGTCGGAAAGGCTTCACATGGAGATGGAATGAGCCAGATGTGATGGCTGGGAATCAAAGCTTGTGGATGTGGAAGAGCTTTTTCATGGGCAAAGCAGGGGCCAGAGCCAGAGCAAGGAAGCGCACTGTTAGGGGACTTTGGGCACATCTGCACAGCTAAGCATGGGTGGCCTCAAGGGAGAAGGAAATGGGAAGTTGATCTGATCTGATCTGGGAGGGAAGATCCCAGTTTATTCTCCTATTATTAACCATAGAGAGTGAAGATCCACTTTTGGAATCTTTATTTATTCATGCCCGAAAAGATGTAATCTCTCGCTGCATTATAAAAACGAGCTAGTTTATGCTATGATAACCAATCAGCTCTAAAATCTAAGGGACATAATAGAAATCACATTTCTCCTTTAACTGTGGGTGTGGTTCTGGCACAGGAGGAGATTTATGTCTCCTATCTTGGGATGTCAGTTTCCCTATTGAAGTCTTCATATTTACCACAGATGGTGAAAGTAGGAGGGGTCTTCCGAGACTAGGTTTAGGAATAAGTTAAATTGGCTTACACGTCATAAACTAGAAGTAGTCACATGGCTTCAGCTCACGGTCAAAGAGTCAGAACTAGTCTTTAGTGTACATATCAGGAAACGAAACTGTGTTGGGGGAACACACAGCATTGCTCTGTGCCCCCTGGGTGAGAATCAGGACATATCAAAGGCTAGGCAGTTGGGCTGACCTCTTTCATGCTTGTTTTTTTAAGATGGAGAAGTCAGAAGGGATCAAGATGTCCCAGTCCTAAATTAATGTCAACCAAGGACTTTAGCTTGCTCCAAGGGCTATGGAGTGTTTGGAGCTCTAAAAAGGAGGTTTTTCTTTTTTTTGGGGGGGGGAGCCAGTAACTTGAACAAATGTGAGCCTTAGAAAAATTAAACAGTTGGTTGCTTCTCGGCTGTAAAGATTTGGGAAACTGTGGACAGTGCCTTTGTGAGTCCTGGACAGAGGACAGCCTTGGAGCTTTAGGGAAGCCATCGGGAGAGTGGTCAGCATTTCAGTGGACTGAACGATTTTACTCATCTTTGTGTCCGTGGAATCTGTATTTTTATATGTGCTAAAGAAACATCCTGAAGGATAAATAATAACCTAATTGATGGCTGAATGAATGAATTCCTTTCTGTAGCATATTAAATTTTTATAGACAATCATCTCTCCATGTTGATAATAAATTCTTTGATGTTTGGAATCATTTCATCTTTTATTTTATTTCATTATTTATTTTTTATTTATTAGCCATAATTAGATACATTTAATGAGCAAATAATGTGATGTCCCCAATTCCCTGATTTCTCTCTTCCCTATCCCTAATCCATGGGTAGTCTGGATCAGTCCACAGGGTAGGGAGTTATGGATAGCCTAGGAGTCAACCCGGTTCCACCTCCCATTGTATGTTGTTACTGAGGGGGGCCATGTCTCTGGATATTCTCCCCCACCATGGCTCTTACAATCTTTCCTCTCCCTCCTCCGCTGAGTTCCCTGAGTCATGGTGGGTGAGTATTAAGGCTGCTTTATTGTTGAGGTCTTAGGGGCCTCTGTACTATGGAATTCCATCTTTTAATTTTAATCATGAAAAATTCAAGATTTGGACCTCATAGGAACAGATAACTTTGGGCTATATGTGGAGTGAGTTCTCACACATTGAATTGGAGAAAGGACTTTGTAGCGTAGGACCAGGGACAACCAGACAGAAAAGCAATAATAGCAACAAAAACAAAACAAAAAATCACAACTGAGGAACAAAGACTGGGAATATGGAAAGACAGTTATTTTGAGGAAGGGGAGGGGAGTTTATCTATATTCTTTAAGGTCTTTTATTGATTTCAGCATGCATTTCTTACTTCCATAACCTTTAAAATAACAAAACAATACTTTGTTAAAATCTGGAGGATTACACAAAGTAAGCAGTTATATAAGAAGCTAAAAGCTGAAGTAAATGAATGTGATAAAACCTTAACTAGGACTTGTTTAAAGAAAAACTGTAAGGACAAACTCATTTGCTTTTCAATTTCAAAACAAAATGAATAGAACTTTAGTATCTATATTTGCTTTATTCCCTGTTCCCACTCTTATAGATATAATCTTTAAAATTTTAGTAACTTAATACTTGCTTCTGACAAATCACTTAAATCTGTTTCCCCCTACATTTTCTGTTTTTTTCTAGTGAGCTTTTTTATTCATCTGAATTAACTAGATTTGTGGTAGAAAATTTCATAGAATCCAGAAAATGTACTTAAAATTGTGTGACACAGTTATTAAATCAGTTACAAGGTCAAACTTTCAATTGTTGATTTAATAAACATTGATTGAATGTCTTCCACCTGATAATATTGTTAGAGGAGAGCAGTCAATGATGAATTTGCAATGTAGTGAGGAATCACGGTTCCTTTTTCTCAAAGGCATTGGCACCAGCCTGCTGAGTCTCTGTCACTCAGCAGGTGGGAATAAAGGAGGACAAAATGTTCAAGACAAGGGGCTTAAATGTTTAAAAGATGGCTCAGTGGTTAAGGTGCTTGCTTATAAAGCCTGGTGCTTCAGGTTTGATTCCCCAGTACCCATGTGAAGCCAGATGTGCAAAGTAGTACATGTATCTAGAGTTCATTTTCAGTGGCTGGAGGCCCTGGTGCACCCATTCTCTCTTTCTCTCTCTCTTTCTCTCTTTCTCTGCAAAGAAGTAAATAAAAATATAAAATGTTTTAATGAAAAATCTTTGTGATATGAAGAATACCAACTTTTCCTTCGGCTATAAGGAAATGATACTTATCATTTTTGTAACTTATTTTTTAATTGACTGTTGTAGTCAGCCACACATATCTGGAATGAATCTCCAAACTAGGCCCAGTTTATGGAAGGAAAGGATTTATTGAAGCTACAGATCCAGGGGAAGTTCCAAAATGGTGAAAGAGGCTGGCCACCTTTCACATGTTCAAGCCTAGAGAGAAACCCATCACCAATACCACAGAAACACAAACAAAACAGAAAGGGACCAAGGGAGAAAAATTTCCTTCCTTTTTATATAGCCTTCGGGAGGGGTCTTGCAATCCTATACCAGACTTGTTGGCTTCCTGAGTCTCTGAAATTTCCTTCCTGCATGGCCCTCTCAGGAAATGATATTTGTTTTTAGCTCTCCTGAGCTTCCTTATATCCTGTCCCCTACTGAGAGGCTGCCTTACTGTGAACATCCTCAGAGATCCACCCACCCAAGATAATTAAAAAGATCAAGTTGACAACACAACCTAACCATCACATTGACTAATATATTTTTCTTTTCAAATTTATTTTTAACTGATAGGTAAAATTATACATGAGTACCATGAGATGTTTCTATGCTTATATACATAACATTTAAATCAAGTTAAGAATATGTATATTCTCCAATGCTTATCACTTTTTATGGTGAATTTAACAATATATTCTTGTTATCTATAATCACCCTCACATGCAGTAGTAAAGTGGAACATCTCACTGTGTCTATTACCTGGTGAACATCAATCATCCTGTCCCTATCCCTCCATCCTTTGCTCTCCCCAGCCTCTGGTAACTTCCATTCAGCTCTCAACATCTATGAGATTGACTATTCTGGATTACACTGCTTTACAGTATGTGCTGCTCATCTTTCTGTGTCTTAATTATTTTACTTAATGACCCTCAGGTTCATCCATGCCATGCAAATGGCAAGATTTCATTTTTGAGTCTGAATAGTATATGTTTTGTACACATGCCACATATATTCATCCATTCATCAGTTGATGGATACTTAGATTGGTTCCAGATTTGACTATTGTGAACAGTGCTGTAATACACATGAGGTTTCTCATCCCTTTGACGTACTGATTTCATGTCCTTTGGATTTACATCCAAGAGTAGGATTGCTGGGTCATATGTTGTTCTACTTCTAATTTTTTGAGGAAACTCCATACTGTTTTCTCAGAAGTGATAATCACCATTTCTACCAATGGTGGGTTTTTTTTTTGCCTATCATCACCAGTGCTTGTTATAATTTACCCTTATACTAACTGTTCTAACAGATAGATATGAAGTGTTATTGCTTTAACTGGCTTTTTCTGTGCATGTGTTTATATGTGTAGTGTGTGGCACATATTCACATCTGTGTTCCCTGTGGCACCCCATGCGCTCACCTGCAGAGGGGTTGGGAGGGCTGGGAGGTGGATGCTAACCTGTGGTGGCCAGGACCTAAGTAGGTTGTCCTGCTCCATGGTCTTCTGCCTGTTCTTATTTGGAGTCTCTTGCTGATACTGCAGCTTGCTGTCTTTCACAGCCTGAGCAATTCCCTGGTCTCAGTCCCCTTTGCGGTATTGGGGTTACAGCCAGTGGGATCTGGAGATTTAACTCATGAAGTCTTGGGCTGCCTCAGGCCCTCATGCTTTCATGGGAAGCACACTTAAATGCTGAGCCATTTCTCCAGCCCAGCAACTCCATGGCTAGTGATGAGTGCCGTTGAGAAGAAACTTTTTTCCACATGCATAAATATATATATATATATATATATATATAATACTTATATGTATATATACATATATCTATATATGTCTTCTTTGGATAAATGTCTCCTTAGAGTCTTTGCTCATTTTTTAAAAATCAGGCTATTTGTTGTCTTGTTATTGTTTGAGCCCCTTATAGAGTCCAGGCTGTTTATCAGACAATTGGTTCACAAATGACCTCTCTCAATTTGTGTGTGATCTTTCTACTCTCTTAATTACCCATTCGTTTTTTGCACACTTGTTTCCCTTAGTTCAATTCATCTGTTTCTGCTTTGTTGCCAGTTCTGCTGACAGACCTCGTTCAGCCCCACATCACAGACCTTGCTTCCTCATGCTTTCTTGCAGTCATTTTATACTTTTGGTTGTATGAGTTCTTTAATGCAGTTGAGAGTGATTTTTATGTAAAGGCCTAATTCAATCTACACCTGTATATCTAGTTCAACTAATACCATTTGTTGTTAAAATTGTCATTTCAGGGTATGTTTGTAACAACGGTTAAAACTTGTTTCATCTATAAAATTGCCAACAGTTAAGGGCTACCAACATCATCTTATTTGACTCCTAACTTTTTCCGTTTTAGAGTTAAAAGAACACACATGGTTGTTTCCAAAAGTACATGTAAACTATATATGCATGTACCTATAGAATTACATAAAATATGTATTCTTCTACATTGAAATAATATTAGTGATCCTTTCTACTTTCCTCACCCTAGAGTAAAACAAAACTCCAAGTGCATTTTTTTGACAAAGTAAATATGTCAGAAATGTATAGGAGCAACCTCCAGACCTCTGTGTTTTACTGTGTGTGTGTATATGTATATCTTCTGTGTTTATACAAACTGGTCTTACAACAGTTTATTCTTAAAGATGAGGTGAGTGACTTCATGTTTCTATTTGATTGGTTCATGGAATGATTTATTGTCCTCTAGGCCCTTGGAACAGAGGACAGATGAACACAAACATCTGTAGTATCTCAATTTCCCCAGGCTGTTGAAGTCTACGGCCACAGAATCTTAACCTCATAGACAAAGTAAATTCGGCTAAAGATTAATTAGATTCAATTATGATTTCATTTGTTTGCTTATAATACTGTCGTGATTTTTAAATGGATTAGACAAACATTCCTCCTGTCAGGAGGAGCAAAACAACATCTCTGGGAAATGTTAATCAGGGTTCCCCAAACAGAGGATATCTCATCAGATTAGCTCTGGCTAGGCTGTATGCTCAGTTCCCCAAAGCGGTGATTCAAAATATTTATTGAAGTATTAACGTATCCACAAGGGCTTCAGTGAAAAGAAAAATCAGTATTGAACCTTGTTTGCAGTTCTAGAAACCAACTTAATCATGCAAGAGGTGTCTGTTTCTTTTGGGACAAGGGTAGTTGTCTACACAGCAAACTGCATAGCTTTACATAGACACTGGCTGGGAAAGCACTGCATTATCTAACTCAGTATTGTGGTTACTACTGTTAGTTAATTAACTAGACATAGATTATCATTCTAGCCCTGGCTGACCTGGAATTCACAATGTAGTCTCACTGTGGCCTCAAATTCACGACTATCCTCCTACCTTTTTCTCCCCAGAGCTGGGACTAAAGGTGTGTGCCACCATGCCTGACTTCTGTCAAAAAATTTAAACTCAAAATAGACCCTTGGTCCAAACTGAACACAGCAATTCGTTTCACGAGTTGGTATAATATTTTTGAGATCCATTCATTTCCTACAGATTCAACATTTTCATTATTCAGCCATAAATTGACAGACATCTTGGCTAATTCCATTTCCTAGGTATTGTGAATAGAACAGCAATGAACATGGATGAGCAAGTATCTCTTTGGCAGGATATCAAGTTCTTTGGGTATTTGCCCAGGAGTGGTCCAGCTGGGTCATATGGTAGTCACTTTTTAGCTATCTGAGAAAGCTGCACACTTATTTCCTCAGTAGCTACACCTGTTGCCTTTCCCCGATAACCTCTCCGTTCTTTATGACAGCTCTTTTGATTGAAGAACTACACTAGCTGCTTTTTTTTTTACTAGCTGCTTTTTAACATGTTTCACAGATGGGTCATTTTACTGATCCTGAAGTGACCTGGTCTCCAATGCAGAAAGTTTGAGAAGGACAACATAGGTGAAGGGGCTTCCTGAGTGACATAGCACAGGTTTTTCTATTCACATGGGTATCTCTGCAGCCAGAGGACAGAGTGTATGAGGTGAGCCTAAGGGCTGGATTTAAGTTAGATGGTGAGAGTCCTTTTGCGTGAGAGGGAGAGTGAGGGTCTGGACCAAGGCACCACGTAGAGAGATGGTAGCAAAAGGAAGAAATAATGATGAATAGTGATAGCTAACATAAAGCACCTGCCAAGTGCCAGGCATGGCTGGAGTTCTCTGTACACCTCATTTGGTCCTTCAAAAGCTCTTTAAGATAGTAACTTTATTACCATCTCCTTTCATGAAGAAACATGCAAAGATGAAGTAACCTGTGGTGGTTTGAATGTAAAATTTCCCCCATAAACTCATAGATCTTAATATTTAATCCCCAACTGGGGTTGCTACTTGGCAAGATTATGGAACCTTTTGGAAGTAGAGCCTTGCTGGAGGAAGTGGGTCAGTGGGGGCGGGCCTTGAGGGCTTACAGCTCAGTCCCACTTGCAGCTCTCACTCTCCATGATGTGTTGATAGGACACCAGATTCCTGCCCTGGTCATGCTTTCCCTGCCATGACAGACTCTTCTCCTCAGATTTGTAAGCCAAATAAACCCTTTTCCTTACATAAGCTGCTTCTGGTTTGTTTGTTTGGTCCCAGCAATGAGAAAGTAACTGATAATCTATCTGTGGTCACAGAGTATAAAGAGTGTTGGAGAGGAGATTTGGTTCCAGACAGCTCAGCTGTTAAGCAGCATTTTCCTATTACACAAAAAGCAGTAAGACTTGGTGATAAGCCATCTGAGCAAAGTGGACAAAGAGATTACAGAAGGTGTTCAGGGTGATGGCCTGGCTGAGGGCTCCAGTGCAGAGCTTGGGAGAAGCAGCATTGCATGTGTGAGCAGCCCGAGGGGTGGTGAGTTCCTTCCTTGGTACTCACTGTTTGCTGCATAAAGCTCTAGAGATGCTGGTAACTAAATTTGACTAGGAATATAAAGCTTTGGTGGTGCACGCCTTTAATTCTACACTTGGGAGACAGAGGTAGGAGGATCACCCTGAGTTCTAGGCCAGCCTGAGATTTCATAGAGAATTCCAGGTCAGCCTGGGCTAGAGTGAGACCTCTAACCCTACCAACCGACCGTAGGCTGATGATACCTGAGATTCTGGCAAGAGAGGAGCCACCACAGTCATAACGTGGAGGATCCATATGGAACCCCACAGAGAATGACGGGAGGAACAAGGGACCCACAGCCACAGACATTCAATCTACACAGGATAAGCCAGTGAGACAGAAACCAACGATCTTTGACACAAAGACCCCAAAACTCACAACCTTAAAGCAGCCTTAATACTCACCCACCATGACTCAGGGACCTATGCGTCCGGAAAGATTGTAAGAGCCATGGTGGGGGAGACTATCCAGAGGCATGGCACCCTTCAGCAACAACACTCTAGGGTTAGGAGGACCGGGCTGAGTACTAGGCTATCCAGGGTCCCCTGCCACAAGGACTGATCCAGACGGCCCACGGAGGATATACCGCTGATTGGTGATGGGGAGGGAGGCATTGGGGAATTCGGGATAACAACTCATTGTTTGCCCACTGAATAATGTAACACATTATGGACAATAAACATATATTTAAGAAAAAAAAGAACAGATCAAGTAAGAAAATAAACTTAATGAAACATTCTTGGTGTTGCCAAGAATTAAGAGAAAAAAAAATTAAAAGATCTAGGGGACTGTGACGTAATAGGAACATTGCCAAGTTCACCTGTGCGTTAGTTGGGCAGGAGGGATTTGAGAGGGAGAATTAGAAAATGACAGGTTTCCATAAGCCTGGATGACTAGGGGCATGTGAAGAAATAAATTTTAAAAGGGGAGATTTTTTTAATGGAAATGTTAGAGAAGATATAAAACAGAATTGATTTCTGCTTCTAATGGTTGACAGCCCCTTATATTGCCCAGTTCCCTTGATAATGCACATCCATTTGCTATTTTATTATGAATGGAAGGAACTCTACAGTTGTTAATTAACTAGACCAAAGCCTTACAATTTCAAACTTGGGACTGACTAGACACATACACTTCTCTATATTGGCATGTTACCTATAATATGAATTTTATACATGTAAAATTTAAATTTTTCTACAGAGATTTTTATAAGCAGGATGAGAGATGAAGGTTAGAAATAATGATTTGGGAGTGTGGCAGGTCAATTACTGCAATTACCCTAAGTGTCCATGATGTCTGATAGTGACTTCCTATGTCCATTGTGGCTTGTGTGTGGTTGTATGACTTGCTTTGCTAATGGTAAAGCAGCATTTATTGGAGATTCAGAGTATGGCATTGGATTTGCTCTTGCCATGGGAATAAATCAAGCCTGGATGCCTAAGGGACTTGGATGACCACAGAGACATGGTCTGTTTGTCTTTTTAGCTCTATCTGATAGCCAAATAACTGCTGGAAGCCAAAGTGTTCAGTGGGACTAGAAATGACTGAAAACCCATGAATAAACCTGGATCTATCTGATACGGGTTGCTGATCGTTAATTAGTAAGCAACGCGGGGGGGGGGGGAGAGAGAGAGAGAGAGAGAGAGAGAGAGAGAGAGAGAGAGAGAGAGAGAGAGAGTTTTGGAATCCTCCCTTTCCCCTCCTCCTACTCCGAGTTCTTGTCCTCTAATGCCAGAGAATTGTACACAGGGACAGAATTAAATTTTAATTATATATTTATTCTAATTTAGTAGATTAGGAAAAGGGGAGTTGGATGGGGAAATTTCCCAGTTATCATGTGGGAAGTTATAGAGTTTTCCTGCCACCAGTGTGGGGAAAACATGTGTCAGAGAGTTCACAGAGCTTATATTATTTAGTTAGATAAACAGCCCAAGAAAAGATAACAGAAAGCTCCCTTTATGATAATGAGAGAAAAGGTCTGGAGCCTGCCCCCCTACCCCAGCCATCAGCTGGGGTAGGGGTACA